>PVJS01016704.1:0-27039 GCA_004027185.1 Glis glis
TTTTTGCGGTGTTGGGGATTGAACCCAGGGGCATTCTACCTCTGAACTATACCCCCAGCCCTATTTTTTATTCTTTATTTCGAAACAGGGTCTAAGTTGCAGAGGGTCTCACTAAGTAGCTGAGGCTGGCCGCGAACTAGCGATCCTCCTGTCTCAGCCTCCCAAGTACTGGGATTACAAGTGTGCACCACCACGCCTGGCTTTTAGGGCCCTTCTAACAGAATACTTTGATTGAAGTTACATATATGCTCATGAGATTACAACTTTACTGAAGGAGCACTGTGCTTTCCTCAGACCTGACCTAGCACAAACATTCAGCATAAATGTGTTGGACTGAAGGAAAGATACTCTGTAAATGTATGGTCAGTAAGACATTCCTAAGACAGGGACTGTAATTGAGTAACTGGACCGAGTATGAAGTCCTGTCTCTGAAATGAGAGGAAAAGGGAGGGAGGAAAAGAGGAAGGAAACAATTGGAAGGATCTAGAAAAATTTACTAAGTTACCAGGTGCTGAGTTAGGATGCCAGCCTAAAACAGATGAAGCAGTTGAGACTTACGGAAGGATGGGACAGCCTTGAGGGGCAGTTGGTGAATATACCTCAGAAGACCATGCATTGCAAAGAGAAGTGATCAGAGGGAAAAGTTAAACTTTCACAAGCCAGGGTTCAGCGGGACAGTGACAGATCTCAGAGGGAGGCAGCACAGAACTTAAGAGTCCATGTGAGAACAAAATTAACCTTGGGTGAGAAAAGAAAAAAAGACTCTGGAGCAGACTGAGAATTACACTACTCAAATTTAGGTTCACTTTCTTCAGCAACAAAGGAAAACTTATCCTTGCCATTTCTGTTCAACTCAGGTATGTCACATTTTGTCCAAGGGTCCCTGTCAATCCAAAAATGTCTCACATGGTTTAGATGTTCTATACTCCACAACTCACTAACCTTTAGATTATCAAGGACTTTGTCCTGAGCTCCTTTCTACCATGACTCTAGCAAAGAAAATCTGAGGCTCCAAAGAGTCACTGTCAGCTGGTCCCACCTGATCCTGAACCTCTTACCAGCTGGTACTGGCGGCTGTATAAGTCATGGCAGTTGTTGAAGATATACTCATATGTAGAGTTCAAGCAGGCCTTCACACAATCCTTTACCACCTGGCTGGCTCTTGGAGGGCTCTGCAGTTCTTGTACCTGCCAAATAACAGAAGAAATACAGAGCCAGGGTCCTGCTTGCATAGGTGGGATATCCTCCTAGCACTCCCCAAACCTACTCCAGATGCCTTTATCCCTTTCTGGGTCCCCAGACCTTGCCCTGTGATGAAATTGATAGGATAGCTGATGGGGAGAACTTCCAGCCCATCCTTGTTGATCCATGGTTTATGTGTTCTCTCAGAAGTAACCCAGGGAATAGGTATATGGAAATGTGGGCTTACAGGTGATGAATCCTAGAGCCTCAGACTCTGCCTGCCTAGTGCTTCTTACTCTCCATGTTCCTGTGGCCACGTCCTCAGCCCAGCGTCAACCAGCCCAGTCCATCCTTACCTTCATTCTGAAGAAAGTAATGCTGGTCAGCAAATCCACTGTGGATTTTAAATCCTGAAGCCGTTCAGGACTTCCAGCAGGGAAATTATTCTGTTGCAAATCAGACAAATGTAAGAAAGGAATAGAGAATATGAGAACCTTCCCTGCCCAAAGCAATGAAATCAAAAGCTTCCTTAACTGTTACCCACTGGGATTTTCTGTAGTTCAGCTGCATGCAAAAAAGCTGTAACATTATTGGCCTCCCTCTTTCTTTTCTACTGAAGCAGATAGGTCCTTGCCCAAAGCAAGGGAGATTAATATTCCACAGCCCAGAAAGCAACACATCCTCCCCACAACCCTATTTCCCATGCGATGTGTGAGTATTTATTTGAATACACACACACACACACACACACACACACACACACACACACACTTCTTGGATGAAGAGTCTTATACCCAGTGAGTCCTACAAAAGTTACAATCTAACTGTATATCCTGGAATATAAATGGAGCCCCACCACAAATCAACCTGAAATTTAGGACCTGCACTTTAGCACAGTAGAACATATCTCTTCTACTATTCTGGAGCCACCAGATGGCAGAGCTCTGAGGAGAATTTCTCTGGAATGCAATCCGTAAGTCCTTTCTGCATGTCTCATTTCATTTCCTTTGGCATGGGTTTTGGGAGGAAGCTGCCACGGAGAGCTGAAGGGAGACGATGAGCCACTCTCTACAGGTCAGTTTTTAAACCTTTAAATGACTACTTATATGCCAAGGATACCTTCCCATTATTGGACAAATGGGAAGACACTAAAAGCATAGATAGTTAAAACCTCACATTATTTTTACTTTGAAGTTGTTTTTACACTTACTTTTAATGTGTGTGTATACCTGTTTTGGAAATTTGCAACATTTTAAGCAAGTAATTAAGCCATTTTAAGAAGATCTAACTTAAGAGGAGCTAAAAAATTGCCCATTTCCTATCCTGCCTCATCCCAGATATCTACTCTCTTATTACATCTATTTCCTTCCTCCATCCTAGGAATGGACATGATTTCTGATACAAATTACTTGTCCAAGCAAAGTTATCTCTCCCACTAGCCAGATTCTCACATTCCCTCCCCAAAAGGAGAAAAGTATAGAAAAATACCAAGTGGAAATGTAATTAAATATCTAATTTTTTTGAGAAAGCTCTCACTATGTTGCCCATGTTGGCTTCAAAATTGTGATCTTCCTGCCTCAGTCTCCCAAGTAGCTAGGATTACAGGTGTGCGCCATCACACCTGGCAAGGATCTAATTTTTTAAAAGGGCACTGCTGAAAGAGATTATCCTCAGGAAACTCCCTAATGGGAAAGTCATCAGAGAGTTTGGTAGAGTGATATGAATGGGACTGCAGCCATACTTGCTGTTTATATACTGCACAGTCCTTGGAGTTAGAAGAATCACAGCTGCCAGCAGCCCTGGCCATTCAGGTGGGTGTGATGACACAGACCAATTTTCTCTGCTTTCAATCTTCATAGCCAAGATTGGCCCATGTCTCCCTAGACTGAGCTTGATATTACTATTATCCCACCCCACAGTCATGCCTTCACTTACCCTGTATGTAGAGAGGTCAATCCTCAGCGAGTTGTGTAGCTGGTCCAACAGTTTTACAAATCTCTCTTTCTGAGGGTGAGGAACAAATAATGGAGAAGAGACAGATAACCTGTTTCAGAGCCCCTAAACTATAGCAGAAACAGAGCACCTCTGGGTGAATAGAAAGGGTGGGGAGGAGACACCTGGATGGCAACATATCCTGTCCCACTCGTGCCCATGGGGAGAACAAAAAACAAGGTAAAGGAAAAATAGGATAGGCGGTTCCTCTTCCATCTCTTAGCAGCTCTGTCTCAAACTAGGGAATCTTCACATTGATAAAGGGAAAGGAGGGGAAACATCTCTTTCTATACCCAAGTCAAGAGGACATGACCAGTGTATCTCTATCTCTTTGGGACTGTAACTCCTATCTTAATTAAAGAAAACTCCAAGCACATTTTCCAACTCGTTCCTGAGTCTGAGGTTTCTTGACTTATCCTGGGGTAGCACAGCAGTTATATAGCCACAGCCTGGCAGTGACAGTGGAAGGGAGAAATAGTGAAGTATTTGGAAGAGGGCCAGACAGACATGAGGGGTCTCTCTCTCTTTTTTTTTTTTGCGGTACCGGGGATTGAACCCAGGGGCGTTCTACCTCCGAACTACACCCCCAGCCCTATTTTTTATACTTTATTTTGAAACCAGGTCTCACGAAGTTGCGGAGGGCCTAAGTAGAGAGAGAGAGAGACAGGGAGAGAGAGAGAGAGAGAGAGAGCTGAGGCTGGCCGCAAACCCGGAACCTCTGGTCTCCGCCTCCCAAAGTACTGGGATTACAAGCGTGCACTACCACGCCCGGCTAGGGGTCTCTCTTTAAACCACTTTCTACATAATTTCCCTTAGTGTATACTTTTTAACATTAAAACATATAACATATACTATTTTAATAGTTAATTTTCATAGAAAGAGTATAATTAAACATGGAATCATGTGCCTGAAGGCTTGCTGACATAGCATTCCCAGAACCTGTATGTTGATTATATCATTAGATACTGATTATGTCATTTCATAATGGGATGAGACAGAATGGAACAGATACTTGACTGGCTTAATCAATTACACTAATTCATATACAGAAAGGATCTATCAATAATAATAATAAAAAAGTTAATAGTACCAAAAAGCAGTGTTCAGAGACTCAATGGATTGGGGGGGGTGGCATGAGAAATTTTATCCCTACAAAGGTAACCTTTGTAATGGGTCAGAAAAAATATTTCATCCAGTTTATGCCAAATTTATGTCAGGTGACATTCTGAGTAATGATTTAACTTCTCAGGTACCTTAAGACCAGAAAGGGCATACCCTTGAAAGGGAAAACAGTGCAGACACTAGAAAAGGGAGAGGATCAGGTACTCACAGTCATTCTCACTTAAACAGCAGCCTCATATGAACTTGTTAGCCCAGTGAGGCTTGTGCAGCCCTGCTAAACTACCACGGTGCTATCTGTTGTTTATTGGTGTCTGGGTCATTGGTGTAGTTTACATATCCATAAGGGAAAGAAGGTTCACCTACCTGGATTTTAGGCACATCCATCAACTCTACAGACTGGCTAGGGAAAAAAGTACTTTATTGATTGATCACAAATGGGTACATATGTGTTATATCACACTCACCCCAAAGTTGGAGGCTGCAAAGCGATCAGATGCAGAGACATTGGTGGAGGCGGTTGTGTGGGCATAGTAGGCATTGATGTTGGCCAGTAAGGTGCTCATCACTGCTGGCACACCAGGACACATGTATTTGGATGACAAACATGCAAAGTGCCTGAAAAACATAGCACCCTCACTCTCAGACTCTTTAGGGCTTCAGCAAAATCCAAGCAGGAATTCAATAAAAGTTTGTGGAATCATTGAAGTGCAGCCAAGGCAATTGCTACCCTCTGCTTATGCAGGGCTGCTTCCTGTGTACAGCTCCAGAGACAGCCTCACAAACGGACACATCTTGCAGCAATCAGGAATTCTTGTTATGGGAGTCTTGGTTGACTCCACACACAACTGCTTTCCCTACAGTTTAACATCCTCTCCAACTCTTAGACTCTCCGGTATGTCAGCTTGCTTGTAACCCCCACATATACGTGAGCATACACATTCCCTGTCTGCTCAGACCTGTGAAGTTGGAGCAGATGTGTTTTTGCATACCCTCCCATGCCCTTTCTCTTCCAATTCCTGAACTTGGAGGTAGACAGATAAAATACCTTCTCCCTGAGTTACTGACAAAATACTTCCTTTCTACATATACTCTTTTTGCCTTGAGGCATAGAGGAAAGTATGGAATCACTGCATGTTACCCCACTAAGCACCTGTCCACCATGTCCTGTGCTCTCATTAGCCACCCCAAGAATTAGTAGCCACTTCCCAGAGCCCCAGGGGAGCCTCACGTCATGGCCTGATATATGGACTCGATGCCATAGCGCATGGCAAATTCATCCACAATTTCTTGGGCTGTCTCGTCAAAGTACACCTTCCATGCATCATCTCCTCGAGCCTCAGGGATCCGGACTCCTCCACTGCCCTGAATATCTGTTAGGTAATGGAAAAGGTTCTGCAGAACAAAGAGCAGAGAAAAGCAAAGGGTTAAATACACATAAAAACCAAAAACAAAACCTAGCGGTAAAGTCCAGGAAAATGCAGGTGGGATTCTACAGTAATTCTTTCCTTTGAGTCACTGCTTGGTTCCTCCTGTGACCCCAGTAGGTTGTTCTCACATTGATGAAGAAGAACCGAGTCTGGGCTCAGTCCCTCAGGCTGTCCATGATAGCACAGTAAGCCAAAGAAACAATGAAAACAGGCTCCAAATCTTCAACCGCCTAGCAATCCTACTTATGGTCAAGGGCTCCTTCCTGTATCCTAGCCCCCCACTCCCAAAAAGGGCTGGCTTACCTCGTGGAGACATGTATACTGCACATGGTATGGGGCTACCTTCTCCTCCCCCTTGATCTCCACACTGATTTGCAATCGGATAGCTCCTGAGACAGCTGACTTGTCTGTCCTCTTCTCTAGGAAGGAAAGAAAACTGGAGATTGACCCCAATGCAACTGCAGACAGTGCAGATGGCCCCCCTCCTGGATTAACCCAAGGAAAAAACAGGGTGAACTCATTCCAGTGACCACATATTCCACAGATTCCCCTGTACTAGTGGATAGGAGAACAGGAGTGGTCATGGAGCTAAAGGCTTTAGGGATGAGAATGAAGACCAAACGGCCTTCTGAAACCTGGAGAATATTCAGTCAGAGTGAGTATCAGCTACTGTGACTCCCCTATCCCTCATCCCTACCCAGAGTCAGCTCTCTGAAGATAGGGCAGGCTCTGTGGGGAGGTACGTATTGGGGACTGGTGGGTTTGATAGATGGAAGCTTTTTCCAGGTCCCCCTCTAGGTTCTCCCTTCCCAGTAACTTTCTCTGGTCCAGTTTCCTCACCCAGATTGTACCAGACATCCATCTCGCCACTCAGTGTCCGAACCTCGATGATGGTTTGGCCGAGGAAATCATCAGACTCTCGCTTCAGCCGCTGCTTTACTCTTGATTTGATGTCATCATCCTCATCCCACACACGTACCTTAATGCGGTCAGAGGAGTTATGGCACTCACTGTGAGAGAATTAGGAAGGCTCTGTTAGGGGCAGACCCCGCATCACCACTCCTATTACTTCCAATCCTCTATCCCCCAAAGCTCTGTCAGCTATACTTGATGCCCTGAGAGAGGAAGAGGAGTCAGGGGCCAGTGGTACTAAATTTCTAAGCGAATCAGCCTATCCCAGCAAGTGGCTCTCCACTCCTCAGCCTAGGTGGCTCTATGTACAGTTCTTATTTCCCTGAGACAAAGGGTGCGAAGGGGAACATGTCATTAGGGTCAAATCCTGACTCCCTATGCAGATAGCTATAGTAGTAATACCAACAGGACAACAGCTAGATATACCACAGAGCCTTAGGAAGCAACTGCCAGCCCCCTCCTCAGAGTCTGAGATAGGAAGTCATTTGAGGGGGATGTTCTTGGTAGGTCCATCTGGTCATATCTTCTTAGTTTTCTATCTAAATCCCCCATCTATCTATGTGCTTGGTGAACTTCTATCATCCTTTATTATCCCCTTTAACTGCCATACTCTCTATGGTGTTTGCTTTGGAGAAGGAAGTTGCCCAGGTCCCCCTCATGCTCTCCTCCCCAGCAGTTGCTTTCTGGATCCTGCTCCCTTACCCAAAAGTTGTACTCAGTAGAATTTGCTGTTCCTTCCCTATGTTCTCATAATATCTTTTCACATTCCACTAAAATATTTTTGTATGTGTGGTACTGGGAATTGAACCCAGAGACATTCTACCTCTAAGCTATATCCCCAGACCGATTTTATTTCTTATTTGGAAACAGGGTTTCACTAGGTTGCTGAGAGCCTCACTAAATTGCTGAGGCTGCCGGGCGTGGTGGCGCACACTTGTAATCCCAGTATTTGGGAGGCTGAGACAGGAGGATCGCTCAGCTACTTAGTGAGGCCCTCCGCAACTTAGTGAGACCCTGTTTCAAAATAAAGAATAAAATAGGGCTGGAGGTGTAGCTTGGAGGCAGAATGCCTCTGGGTTCAATCCCCAGTACCGAAAACATTAAATAAATAAATAAATAAATAAATAAATAAATAAATAAATAAATAAATAGCTGGGGCTGGGTATGAACCTGCGATCCTCCTGTCTCAGCCTCCTAAGTACTAGAATTACAAGCATGTGCCACCACACCCCGCCCTTTAAAATATTATAATGTAACTACTGCTCTTCTGAAAAAAATAATGGACAAATCAACAGTGAGCTTCTTGAAGCCAGTGACTGTCTTATTCTTTTTGAGGTATACAATATTGTGTATAGTGTCTCGCACAGAATAGGAACTTAGTTATTTGCTAAAAGTGGGCAAAAAAGACTATAGAGCCAGTTCATCTAAAGTTGGTCATAAGGAGCTGGGCATGGTGGCGCACACTTGTAATCTCAGTATTTGGGAGGCTGAGAAAGGATGATCGATCACAGGTTCGTGGCCAATCTTAGCTACTTAGTGAAGCCCTCTGCAACTTAGTGAGACACTGTTTCCAAATAAAAAATAAAATAAATATGGGGGTACAGCTCAGACATAGAAGGCCCCTGGGTTCCATCCCCAGTACCCCCCCCCCACACAGACACACAAATTGGTCATAAGGAGTCAAGCAGAAACCATTAAGATTCTCAAAGAAACAGGTGCTTCCCCCAGGAACTGTTGCCTGTGGATTGGAGATTAATTTTACTATATCCTAATTCCTTTCCATATGAGTTCTCTGAAGAGCCAACAAATATGGCTTCTACAAAGCCAGACCGATGCAGATCCAGGTCCTGATCCTAGGCCTTGGAAACGGGGAGACAAAGCAACTGGATTCTCCAGATACCAGTAAGTCCTCAGCTACAGTTTGCCATTTTTCAAAACCATCCTTTACTATCATATGAAACAGTCTGTAAATGCCAGGTGTGGTAGTACACATCTTTAATCCCAGGTATAAGAGGCTGAGGCAGGAGGATTCCAAATTTGAGGCCGGCCTGGGCAACTTAGCAAGACCCTGTCTCAAAATAAAAAAATTAAAAAGGTCAGCTATTTAGTGAGGCCCTCCACAACTTAGCGAGACCCTGTTTCAAAATAAAGAATAAAAAATAGGCCTGGGGGTGGAGCTCAGAGGTAGAATGCCCCTGGGTTCAATCCCCAGTACCACAAAAAAAAAAAAAAAATAAATAAAATAAAAAATAAATAAAAAGGGCTGGAATGTAGCTCAATGTTAGAGCACACCTAGGTTCATTCTCTACTACCACACATATGCAGAGAATAATCTATATGATTTTCCATTCCTTTTTCCATTAATTATGATGGAAAAAGGAATAGAGGTGAATACTGAGACAGGAAGAGCAGCCTCTCTTAAGAGAAATGGAGACTTTTCCAGACACCAGATTTCCATCTTATCTTATTATAAGCCAAAATTATCCAGGTGTAGGACAAAGAAAAGCTTTGCTCCTCAGAAAAGCTCAACTCTTCCTAGGTAGGCTGGCAGGGGTGGAAGCTACAATAGGGTGGGTCAGTCCCTGGTTCTGTCAATGAGCAGTAGTAAAATCTTTCTGCTGCTAGAAAAAGCAAATATGGGATGCCCTGGGACCCCGTAAATAGTCCTAATTAAGACAACGCTTGGGAAAAATGCAATAGTCCATGAGAAGAAACTCAAAGAATGGCTGCTGTCCAAGTGAAATGTGAGAAATGGCATTTCTCCACTGCCTTTGCCCAACCTTAGTACTCAAGCCTGGAAAAGCAGGATGTAATGCTGCTTCCAAAATGTATGCAGACCCAGGTTAAGACAAAGCCTTCTGTGACTTACAAATGGAACTTCTCCTCCCAAACAGGATTCAAATTTCCAAAAATGGTCTTGGTACGCTTCTTGGTTTTGCCGACTTGCACAGTCACATAAGGGTCACTGGATCCTGTTTTGTCCTTGGCTTGTAGGCCCTGAGCACACACCACTAGAACCCAAGCACATGAGTAGACTTCAGAGTAAGACTTCAGAAGCCCTCCACAGCACTTCTCATAGGCTCTTCAACTCAGAGCAACTTCCCTGTGCTCCTTACACAGCAACTGTTATCTTACTCCTCCTCCATATCTATCCTTAGTCCTGGCCCACCAGCCTATCCCTCAAAGCTAGCCCAAGAATCCCACCTCCCCAATTACCCCTCACTGCTCCTTACTCCCTTTGATATATACATGCTTCAGCCCCACCCAACTAGTTAGTAAACCATGGGTTAACTATTCCCTGGTCTCCTGATTCCCATTCCCTCCTCCCCTGCCAGCTCTTAAAATATCAAACTGCTAGCCAAGTCATAGTGTCAGGTTGTTACCAAATCCTTGTATTATGGTTCATATTGTTTGCAGGTGCCAGTATTGCTTCTTTTAGCACCAGAGTGTAGGTGAGGAGGTGTGGTAAATAATGAAGCCCTCCCTCTTCCCCTCAGTTCTATCTTCTTTCTCTCCAATCACTTGTTCCCACATACTCAGGATGCTTCTTCCCCAGGTTCCTCACCATAGCTCAGGCCTCATTTCCCCTCAAATTTCAGCCTGCTCACCAGTGATGGTAATCTTGGCTGACCATTTGGAGGTGCCATCCAGTACACTCTGCTTCACTGTTTTCATCTGCTGCACATGGGCAACTTTGCTCACTGTGAAGACATCCCGGATAACTTCAAATATCTCCGGCTTATTCCGCTCTCGGATCTTCATACGATCCTTCATGGCCATGATAATGTTCTGTGTCCGGTCCTCAGCTCCATGTTTAGAGCTCTTTTCAGCAGCCCCTGAAGGATGGCAGGAGACAGAAAGCAGGAATAACCAATAGGTCACCTACTAGACCAAGGTTGAGCTGAGGAACAGGGCCTAGGAGAAGCTGTGGAGCAGTGGGAGAAGCTTAGGGAGGTTGGGAAATCTTTGGGAAGAGTCAGTTATCATGGGGCCTGCTGCCTGGCCAGTGGAGTTTAAAATGCAACTCAAAGGATAGCAAGGTCTTGATAATTGTGATGGAGGTTCATTACACTATTCTATTTAGATATACAGAGAAAAATTTCATCAACTCTCCAACTCAAAATATCACCAACGGGTGTCTCAATTATCAAGCGGGGTGGTGAGTGGGCATGGCTTATTATTTGGAAAGACAATACCCCTTGTTCAGCACTCTACCTTCTCTGAAAAGGAAAGGGCTTCAGAATCAGCCATCAGAGCTCTCCATCACAGACTGTTCTGGAGAGGCCCCGCTCCCTACCCTCAGCCCACCAGGCACTCACGCTGCAGGCAGTCAGCATTGAGCAGGTCTTGGCACTTCTCGTGGCACTTGACCCCACACTCGCTGCAGCGCATACCCTGCCGGGCAATTCCCCAGAGCAGGCCTTCACACTCATAGCAGTAGGTTGGGGTAGTGGCTGTCCAGACCTCAAAGTTGTGGGGTGTGGTGCAGGAGATGGGGTAGATTAAGGCCTGCAGGGTTTTCTTATACACATGGGATTTCTGAAAGACAAACACCTTATCACCCACCAGCAACTTTAGAACTCTGCTTAAAGATGCCAGAACAGAGACAACTGGGACCCTGGTTTTGCTTCTAGAAGTAGAGCATGCTCTTGTCCATAGCAGAGCCCAGCAGAAAGACGACCTGAATATAGTGTACTCTTGGTCATCCAACACAGGTTAGACTTGACACTGGGTCTGAGCCTTATCCCAGCACTCATATTTTAGGGAAACAGAGGGTACTAGACACACTATAAAACCCTGATCATGCCCTTCAACATGAGACTCTGGTCTGGACTTTTGCCTCTCCTAGTGTAGAAAACTAAGACCTAATGCTATCTGTTTCATCAATGATGTCTACTATGAACTCTTGAATTCCCAGTTAGTACAGCTACAGATGATCATTAGTCCTGAGGCCAGTGGACTCACAAGAGCCCATGGGTCACTTACCAGCTCTTCATCCTTGAGAGAGGTACGTGTAGCCATTGCAGAAGTAATCCCTGCCTTCCGGGACTGGACCAGTGACTATGAGAGAAGACTTGTTGTCAGCCCTGGTCACCACCAAGGACTGGAAAAGTCCTAAGGAGGAGCTTTAGTGACCAAAGCCACTTGACTCTCACTCTGTTTTGTTTTTACTGTCATTCATAGGGACTGTCCCTGGGCTACAGGTAACAAGTGTCCCAGGTTAAGATGCATAACTCATAGCCCTTCTGGTCATCTACAGTCCAAAGGGCTTCTCTTTCCTTCATTATTCTTAGGTATCCTACCCCACTGAAATTACTTGTTTACAGGAAGGCAAATCTTAGAATCACAATAGGAAACAAGTTATAAGAGAGACATACATCTTTGTCACATTCAAGAACCATCACTAGAAACGATTCTATGCTAACCCCTGCCCCCTGGTACCTCCCCAAGCCCAATCCCTGGTGGGCTATAGAAACCAGCAGCCCAAGTGAGCAGGGCACTTGACAAGCAAAAGGACAATGTAGTCTTAGTCAAATCAAGCAGAGCAGGAAGTTAAGTCTGAGAGCCAGGGCTATCCTGCTAGCCAGGTTCTTGCATAGAGGGACCCCATATCTGCAGGAGAGGCAGTCCCTGGTTTCCTTAAGGCAGTGGATGACTAGGTGGACATAAGCCATAATATCAGCCTAATAAGCAGGAGGGTCAGCTGGGAGGGGCCCAGGTGATTTGGGATATGGACTCCTAAAGGATAGGAAGGGGCTCTGGAGACACTCACCATAGCCTGCAGGGAGGACAGCAGAGAAAGGAACAAGACGATGTTAAAGCCCCCAAAGGCATGAATAATTTCCGAGTCAACTGAGAGGTTCTTCCCTATAGTGCAAAGTCAGAGAGATGTCCTGACCCCCTCTACCTCTATTCAGTTCAACCTGGACAGTTGGTCAGGACCCAGGGCCTAGAGCTCCTACTTAAGGAGAGTTACACCACAAAGTGAAAGAGAGGCAAGAGTAAAAGAGAAGGGGACATGAGACATGAACTAGAGACTTGCTGGTGGACAAGGAGGGAGCAGAGGGTGAGAAAAAGATAAGAAAAGAAAAGAGGATGAGAAAGATGAGATGGAAGATAGTAAAGTAAGGAGGAAGGTAATAAAAAAAAAGATGACATCAGAATTTATCTTCAACCAGCTAGATGGTGAAAAAAAGAGTTATACTAAAAAGGAGGAAAAAGAAGAAGATACATAAATGGTAGGAAAGAAAGTAAAGATAAAAAAATGAAGAGAATGGTGAATGATACTTCCATTCAGTCAGCTAAGGAGGGAAAAACAAATGGGAGAAGAAACAGAGAATGGAGAAAAGGGATGGATAGAAAAACAGAATGGACAGAATAGGGAGGGGAAAAAGAATAGGAGCAGAAAATGGTAAGAAGAAAGGGGTTCATGTCTTACTGAACTCTTATACCTTACACTTTGCATAGATGGCTTTAGAGCCCTGGGACTCTGGGAAAGTCTGTGTCCTACTCTACCCCCTTGACCCACAGACTGTAGAAAATTCCTCGAGCTGATTCTGCCTCAAAAGCATGATCTGGAATGGGAGCTTCTGGTCAACCTGGAAGCCCTGAGATCAGCTTTCACTCCTAAATCTGTAGCAATTTAATTCCATGTATGTTTATTATTGCCTCTCAGTGGCAGACATTTGGTTAACAGATATAGTCTAGAAGCTTATGCCTTAGGAAGACTTTTACTTGTCCTCCAGGAAGGGATCAAGCTCCAGTCATGATCATCACACACCAAACTCAACCATCTAAATCAAGAGCTAGAGGCAATTTCCATCCCAGGTCATCAAAGAGAGCTGCAGAGATAGATGCCAGAGGAGTTAACAGGCCTAGAGGCAGACTCTAGAGCCCAGCTCTACACCACAAATGTTTCAGGTAGGAGCTGACTTACTAAAGAACCCAGGGCTCTGACTATTGAGTTAGGTAGAACAAGGTCCCACTGAAGCCATCATTAAATCTCAGTAGGGCTTCAAATGACTGACCAATTAATCAGACCAATATGAGCCACTAAATGGAACACTTCAAATCCTGACAGCTTGCTAAGGCCCAATGGGAGATACCCCAAGGCTACTTCCTCAGCTTGCACAGAGTCCTCACTCACCAGATCACTGACAAGTGGCAGTGGCTTCTTTCTGCGTAGGTCTGGCATGCTGTCAATGCCATAGAGCCCTCCGGCTGGCCTGAGGAAAGAAGAAAATGTATCAGGACCTTCAGTCCTGCCTTGAGTTTCTGACAGGTTTGGTGTTCCATTCTCCTTGATCTCCCTCTCCCCAGAGGAAGATGAACTAACCTCCATCATGTGCCTTTGAGGGGGTTAAGGAAGACGGGGGAGTGTGGGAATAAAGCCATGGGATGAACAATGGAATTTGTTCTGTGAGCATCCCTCAGTGTTTCCTGTGGTTTTAGCCAAGGACCGAGAGCTCTTTTATCCTATCAGGACAGTTCAAGACACCTCTGTTTATTTGAAGGCACTTGTGCTCCACAAAGAAGGTAAGAATTAGTGGTCAAGAGGGTTCCTGCCCACATGCAGGCCAGAGACACCATTCCCCAAAGATAACACCACAGGAAGAGCCTACTACCTAGGTGAACAAAACTACCAAACAATGACATGTAGAAAGAGACCTTCTCTATCCAAGAGTAAATGAATCACCAGTTCTATTTATCCAAGCTTTCTGAATAAAAGGGTCTCCATGGAGAGAGAAGCCCTCATAATCAAGTGGAGGCAGATGGGATAGGAGACTTCCAAAACACCATTTGGGGTGGGTGGTGGGAAAGACTATTTAGGAAGGAGACAGCAAAGGGACTCTTGAGAGTCTGGCTTCACCCTCTAAACACATTAACAAAGATTAGAAAAAATTATAGCTAGAGGATCTAAAGATTTCTAAAGCTTTTATATTTTTACTATACTTATTAATTTTGTTGTTGTTTGCCTGTTCTTTCATAATGATATGCAACAATAACAACAAAATAGAGGATGTCACCAACAGAACATCAATCTTACATTGAGATAACCTGAATTTTAGCTCCACTTCTACTAACTCCCTACATATCTTCTGCCAATCTTTCTTCCTCTCTTTGGGTCTTGGTGTCAAATCTATAAAATGAGACAGATGGGCTATGAAATCTCTATAGCCTTTTGAATGATGAAATTTAATGAAAAGAATTCATGTGTCAGGTGTGGTGGCACATGCCTGTAATCCCAGTACTTGAGAGGCGGAGACAGGAGGATCATAGGTTTGAAGCCAGCCTCAGCAACTTAGCAAGACCCTGTTTCAAAATAAAAAAAAAATAAAAAGGGCTAGGGGTGTTACTTGGAGGTAGAACACCCCTGGGTTCAATCCCCAGTACCCAAACAAATGCCTCAAAAAACTCATGCACTTGATTTTAATGAGAAAAATAAGGTGGGGAAGGTGGTTTGTACACAAAGCCTGGTCTAAAGAGAGAAATCCCAGAATACTACGTAGATAGTTCCAGCAATGTAGGCAAAGAATGAAGCCACAACTTGGGTCAAGGCCAGGAGCTGGAAAGGTCAATTCAACATGCTAGTTTCTAGTAAACTAGCTCTCTGAACATAGGCAGTGGACTTGTCTTTAATGAGATTACCAGGCCTAGGGAAGTTCTGTAGTTGTGATGGCTTTGAGGACTAAGTTGAAGAAAAGAAAGAAAGACAAAAGGGATTTATTTAGAAAATCTCTACGTGGCTCCATTTAAAAATAGTTTGGAGCTGGGTGTGGTGGTACATGCTTGTAATCCTAGTACCTGGGAGGCTGAAACAGGAGGATCACACGTTTGAGGACAGCCTCAGCAAATAGTGAAACTCTCATCAACCTACCAAGACCCTGTTTCAAAATAAAACTAAAAATACGGCTGGGAGTGTAGCTTAGAGGTAGAATACCCTTAGGTTCAATACCCAGTACCACACACAGAAAAATAGTTTGGATATATTCCATTAGCATGTGTGTTGAGGGCCGTCTTAGGAACACACATTGAGATTAACATCTTGGACCAACTCGGCTGTGTGCACAGTGCCTGGTTGAGTGGAATCTGTCTGCAAATGGACAAATTCCCTGATGGGATCGATAGCGTGTGGACTTTGATGTCCTCTCCATCTACCAATGTTTAACTCCTCCTTCCCCTCAATTATGACCCCACCTTGCTGCCTCTCTTTATCTGGACTTGTGATACTCGCTGGTTCCTGTGTTTAATTGTTTTTACGATGCTTTGTCTAAACTTTCAATAAAGGCAGGGCACCGGCTGCTAGTGGCAGGAGATTTTTGAGTTGCCTCTTCTCCGGCTGACCCTGATATTAAAGTAATAATCTTGGACCCAGTCGTTCATGCGAGGGACTTCAGCAAGCAGCAACCGCGGCACTGGTCCATCACACGTGTATATTTTACAATTATTAGAAAAAAAAAACCCAAATCACCAAAGAAGGAACTAGTGCCACAAGTTTGTAGCTAATTCTAAAAACTACATTTTCCCCCTTCTTAAGTCAATAAGTTTCACAATATAAATGCTCTTTTGAAAAAGAAGGGGTAGCTCATTTATCTGATTGACTCTTGATTAAAAGAAGACCAACTGCAGCCGGGCGTGGTGGCGCACGCTTGTAATCCCAGTACTCTGGGAGGCGGAGACTGGAGGATCCGGGTTCGTGGCCAGCCTTAGCTCCCTGTCTCTCTCTCTCTCTCTCTCTCTCTACCTAGTGAGGCCCTCTGCAACTTCGTGAGACCGGTTTCAAAATAAAGTATAAAAATTAGGGCCGGGGGCGTAGCGCGGAGGTAGAACGCCCCTGCATTCAATCCCCGGTACCACAAAAAAAAAGAAGACCAACTGCATGCCGAGCGTGGTGGTGCATGCTTGTAATCCCAGTACTTGGGAGGCTGAGACAGGAGGATCGCAGGTTTGCAGCCAGCCTCAGCTACTTAGTGAGGTCCTCCGCAACTTAGTGAGACCCTGTTTCAAAAATAAAGAATAAAAATAGGGCTAGGGGTGTAGCTTGGAGGTAGAATGACCCTGGATTCAATCCCCAGTACCTCAAAAAAAAAAAAAAAGAAGACCAACTGCAAAATAAGGAATATGTAAAAATGTAACAGAGGGCTGGTGATGTAGTTCAGTTGGTAGAGCACTTGCCCAGCATACATGAAGCCCTGGGTTCAATTTCTAGTCTCACACACACACACACACACACACTAGATAACTTTATGATCTAATCTTCTCCATGAGTGAGAGGGGGTAGTTACTGAGAATTCTTATGTCAGAAGCCTTTGTAGGGCAAAGGGAGAAGGAAGGTCAGAGAACTAATTGGCAGTGTAGGCTGGGGAGAGTGAAGCATGGAAAGGCACATAAACTCTTCTCTCTCCTAAGAACAGTCAGTCAATTATGGGCAGCAGTTGAGCAGCTTAAAATTACTCTCTGGTGCAATCACATGGATCTGAAACTCCCAGATAAGAAGCACAGACAGCACGCATGGAGCTCAGAAGGGATGCTCCTTATGTCTTGACTAGAGTGAAATGGAATAAGTAGGTGACTCACAACAGCTAAAGCAGGACTGAGCCCAGGGAGTAATCTAATCAGCTGTACCATCAACAAGAAAATGGAAAGAAACTGTTTCCAAATGCAGATATTTTTTCTAATGTCCTCATTCTTCTACAAAAAAGAATATCACCACTATGATGCAATGGATCAGAAATTACAGAGGCAAGGATGGGGGATCCCCAAAGCTCCTTCCCCTGTCCTAGGTGAACCACTCTGCAAAGGCCTTCTGCCTCTAAGAGTCAGTAGTTTTCTCTCCTCTGTCCCAGAGAACCAACCAACCTACCGTGAAATCTTTTCCTTCCCCAGGATCCAGCATGTGGAGCTGTCTCCCCTGCTTCCTAGGGGAAAAGCTAAAAGTAGAGAGATGCAGGATAAAATCCACAGATACTGTGCAGGGAATCACTTACCCTTCTGGGAGCCACTGAGGCAGAGAGGGGTCACCATCATCTGGAATCTTTAAAAAGAGATAGAAAAGAGTTAGATCCTGGGAAATATGGAGACCACCTATAGATTGGGCAGTGAGCAGTGCAGTTCACTTAGCTTAGCCTGATGTCTAAGCTAATATTGTATCATCCAACCAACAAGTAGGCTGCTAAAATGAACAGCACTGTCTCTCTTCTCCCCAATGAATAGAAAGGATATAAGGCCAAGGTCCCTGAGATCCCAGGGCTAAGGTTCACTGGGTGTGTGATAGCTGTCAGAATTCACATCCCCCTACACAAACCATTGGTATAGACAACAGTAAGCCACATCCAGAAGGGTCTTCTTAGTCTTCCAGGCCTCACTAAAGCAAAAGGGCAACTTCATATACAGTTGAGTCTTCTTTCAGCTATATTCTTAAGCCCCTTTGGCTACCCCAGAAGCAGAGTTTTTCTTTCTGGAATCCCATCTCAGCTTGTGATTTGACAGAGCTTGTGTTCCTTGAACCCAGCTCACTGACACTGAATATGCAAGTATGAGTGCACTCTACATTTGATAAGCTCAATACAGCAAGAGCCCAGGGTGGATTAGATACTTGGTTTATCATTCTGGTGAATGTGATAGGCCCTAGAATGAGCAGTTGAAAATTGACATACCAAATAATTCAAGGAAGGAACAGTTAAACAAACAAAAATACTTTTTAAAAAAGGTTTCTGCGCAAAACAAAACAAGCAAATCTTTCAAGCAGTGCATAAAAAAGAGTCCCAAAGCTGCCAGTACTCTCCAGAGAACCAATGGTACATGCTTTTTAGGCACAAGAAACAGTGCTAGCAGGGCTGGGGCTTCTTGCCCCTCCTGTTCCCCTCTACCCCCAACAACTTCCCTGCCTCCTAACTTCCCTGGAGCAAATGAGCTCCAGAAGGGAGGCAGGAGTAAGCTGCTTACTTTGGAGTGGGGCAGGGGAATATGTTTGGGGAGAGCTAAAAGTGGGAGAAATTATGGATAGAATGAGGCAAGACAGCAGAATAGGGGGAGATAGGACAGGGTTAACAGGTGATGGAAAGGTGAGTATTACCCTGGATTAGCAGTAAGCTCAGATGAACTTTGAATTTAGGAGCCTTCTTAGTAAGATGCTTCTCAGATTGTCTATGCTTCAAATCAAGCCTATCTGGCCATGCCCCTATTCCACCTCTGCCTCCTATCCAGGTTCTGAGGGTGGGATATTGGTAATGCAGTGGAGGGATGCCCAAAAGGCAGCCAAAAGTGGCTGAAGCAAAAGAAACAGTAGTATATGGGGACTAGTGAATACAACAAAAGAAACAGTAGTATATGGGGACTAATGGAGAAACTGCAAGTCTATGGTTGCTTGGGGGCAGGGGAAGGGGTGGGCATCAGGGGAGTCTTCCCCTAAATCCCCAGATCCTATCAACTAGAATTTATCTTCCCTTTGAAAACAGCTGCTGTACTGAGCAGATTCTTCTTTCCTTTTTAATCCCCAGAATTAAATATTTGCCAGAAACTACTGTGCTGAAGAAAACAAAGTCATAAGAAGTCTTTGGGAGCCAGGCTCAAATCAGGCACATTTCCTGTACTCAGAGGGGACAATAATCTGCACAGAGCATGTGCACAGGGCACACTAAAGGAGGGAGGGGAGTGGAAGGAGGTCTAGACAAAGTACTTATGTGAAGTATATTCACAGATACAACTTGTATCTGAACACAAGGTGAACATGAATCCTGCACTTGCGGCTTCAGAACATGCGCACAAACTCATCTCATCGCAGTGTTCACGAGGGCCCAAATCACAGGTAAAGTAAACCCTCACTAAATTCAAGAGCCAGTGCTTGAAGGCCCAGAGTATTAGTACACTATGCATTCACAAGTCTTGTGCCCAGAGAGGTCAGGAAGTCTGCTCAGAAGCACAAAGCACTTTCACTTAGGGCCCCAAGCAAGAGGTACAAAATGTCTGTGGCAACTTCTATTGAATACAAAGTATGCATGCATGCTGGGCTCAGCCAGGGTTTATAGCATATGCCAGAATCTGCAGCAACAGATAGAAAACAAACACACACTGTGCAGACTAGGAGAAGAGAAGGGCAGTCAGTGTCTGGGGCAGTTAGACTGAGTACAAGTCTAAGCACACACATGCTACATCAAATGTGCACCCATGCCAGCAGCGCACACACTTTCACACTGTGAGACTCCCCTCTGGGGATGTCAGCAGGAGCACACACAGCATGGAGCATGCACACAAACTTCTTTCTGGAAAAACAGACTATCTGTATGAGCCACAGCTCAGAGGCATAGATCATGCACACATATACACACACACAGTGCTGAGAGGGCAGGGTGGAGAATACACAACACAAAGGACCCAAAGGGCCAAAAGCACAACCTGAAGGGCTCCTCGCTTTCCTTCTGCAAGGAGAGAAAGATCAGGAAAAAAAAAAAAGGCAGAAAGGTTAGTAGATTCAATCCTATAGCCAGGAACCCAAAGAAAAGGCCAGTTAACCCTGAGGGACATAGAGGAGAGGGAGAGAGCCTCTGGATACCTCGGCAGGCCACAAAGCCTAGCTGACTGGCTCCCAGAATCTTTACCACCTCTGTTTGCTGGCCTCTGATTTTATCTTATTTTATTTTTTGTGGTACTGGAGATTGAACTTAGGGACATTCTACCACCGAGCTGCACCCCCAGCCCTTTTTATGTTTTGTTTTGAAACAAGTCTCACTAGGTTGCTGAGAGTCTCACTAAGTTGCTGAGGCTGTCCTTGAACCTGCGGTTCTCCTATTTCAGCCTCCCAAGTGGATTACAGGTGTGCACCACCAAGCCCGGCCCTGGCCTCTGAGTTTCAATTTGAACATCCTCAGGGCTACTTAAACAATGACAAAGTGTGCCTTGGGAATGCACTAGTCCTTTTCCCCTTTCCAAAGTGGTCTGCACCCAGGGACAGGGCCACAAGACCAGGTTTGTTACCAAGGACAACTTCCACAGACTATCCATGCTGCTAAGCACACAATGAGTTCTCCCTTCAGAAGCCACATGAGCTTATGATGGATCTGGGAGTAAGTTCTCACACCCCAAAGGCCTAGTGGCTGAGCCTTTTCCATTTTGCAATGGAGGCTTGGCCATGCACTTGCTCAGTGAGCCTGTTTTCCCAGACTCGAAGATAGGCTAAGGTAGGAGCCTGGTGTGGTGGTGTACACCTGTATTCCCAGTACTTGGGAGGCTGAAACAGGAGGATTGCAGGTTCATGGACAGCCTCAGCAAGTAGTGAGACTCTCATCAACCTAGCGAGACCCTGTTTCAAAATAAAAACAAAAAAATCGGGCTAGGGGTGTAGCTCTGAGGTAGACTGCCCCTGGGTTCAATCCCCAGTACCATACACATACACACACAAAGACAGGCCAAGGTAGGGACACTGAGGCATCAACTGGCTGCTGCCCTAACGAAGTCACAGTGATCTAGATGATAAAACCATAATTGTAATCCTAGGCCTGATTACTTATCAAACCCAGAATAATACCTTCAAAGGAAATGGATATTGTCAGAAGGACCTAAACAAGCCACAATAGGAGACAAATAAAGTCCAGAGATTACTCATTTTCTATTAATCAGAAAAATACACTGTCCTCTAGGCCACAACTAGATAAGCCCACAGGCTTCCTGCTCTAAGGGGAGTATACACAGTAAGACTTCTAAGAATCTTTTCTATTCCCGTGTCCTTCCTACTTAACCTAGGCAAAAAGTATAAATTGGGGCACAATTGTGAGAAAGCTCTCAGGAGCAGTTTGGACACAGAGGTAACCAAAGTGCTCCTAAGTTGGCAGAGGCTTGGGTGCTACCCAGAGCAATGGTGCAGCAAAAGGTCCTTGCCATGTATGGAGTATCTGGTTACCTTTGTTTCCAAATCGCTCAAGAGCTTTGTTAAAATTGTGCATATAGTCCTCTTGTAAACATTCTGTAGAGGGTAGTTATGCCAGATAAATAAATTCTAGAGATTTTTCCAGATGTGTTCACCAGCTAGGGGCCCCTGAGCGGGTAGGGGGTGCTCTGCCCTTTCAGTACCACTGCCCAGGAGGCAGTACTGAGCCTTCTTCCTGGCAGTGTCATGGGTACACACGGAGCCTCAGGGTGAGATCTGGGGGAGATTTCTGGAGATGATGCTGAAGTGCTCTTCTGTTTTATGCATCACATTCATTAACAACTTGGAATAGCAAGTTGATGGCACATACTATATTTGGATACTAGCAGTATAGGACAAGACTCCAAAAACACAGGAAACATATGTAACCAAACTAGGACAGTTCCAGTGTGCTGACTCCCCATTGTACCTGAACATTTATGATTAATTTCTCAGTGCCAGTGGCTGGTCTAGACACTGGAAACAAAAAGATGAAAGAACATCAGCTGAGGCCAGGCGTGGTAGCGCATGCTTGTAATCCTAGTACTTGGGAGGCTGAGACAGGAGGATCATAGATTCGAGGACAGCCTTGGCAATTTAGTGAGGCTCTCAGCAACCTAGTGAGACTCTGTTTCCAAATAAGAAATAAAATCGGTCTGGGGAAGTAGCTCGGAGGTAGAATGCCTCTGGTTTCAATTCCCAGTACCATAAACAAACAAAAAATCAGCTGAGCAGGGGACAAGGACAGTTCATCCAGCCCACCCTAGATGGGACTTCCTCTAACAAGTCTCTAGGATTTGTTAAATTAACACAGGTGGCTTCTGAGAGGAATGACAGCAGCAAAGGAAACAGCACTGCATAGTGAAAACTGATCTCCATGACTTGTGCTGACGTGCGGTAGGGAATTTGAACCATGTGGTCCTCACTGTTTCTACTTTCTCTTGTCACATGGTGCTTTAATTTTTGCCTGTAACCATCTGAAAATTTCCTTGACAGCTTTTTCTGTTGAAGTTATGTCTTATAACACTATGCAGAGGATGGGAGAAAACAAGAATCTGAGCATGCTTCTTAAAAGCTTCATCATCCACAATGTTCTCTCTGTGAATGGAAGCTTCTGCCACTGAGTGGAATCCTCTAAGGCCAGCAAGAATTGAACAGAATTTCTAAGTGAAAAAAGATTTAATTTCCTAGCTCTGACAATTACTTAATATATTATTTTATTAAAAATAAGTTTTACAAAAATAAAAATAACTGAACAGCAAGCCAGGTACAGTTGTGCATGCCTATAATCCCAGTTCCTTGGGAATCTGAGGCAGGGGGATATCCAATTTGAGGCAAGTCTGGGCAACTTAGTGAGACCCTATTTAAAAATAAAATAAAAAGGGGTAAGGGACAGACTTAGCCCAGTGGCAAAGCACTTGCCTAGCATATGCAAGGCCCTGGGTTCAATTCCTAGTACTGCAAAAAAAAAAAAAAAAAAAGAATTGAACAGCAGTCCATCCACTTGGGTCATCAGTTCCCCTCCACTTTCCCCCCTCCCTTTTAAAGACCCACTAACACCACATCACAGGTAGAAGGGAGAAACCAATAAACTAATTCACAAGTTCCCTGTTTTTCAAACTATTGATGATAACCCAATGGGTCACATATCCAGACAGAAGAATGGACTGAGGACTAGGAATACTCCAAACAGTGTAGCTCCAGGAAGGCGGGTGACAAGAGAAAGACACTTTCTGGAACAAGGACATATCATTTCCACATCTACATCCCACCATCCCCAGTATACTCTGTTCACTCTGAATAAGAAAATTGGGCAAGAAGCACTTTGACTCTGACTCAAAATGGAATTGTTTCTTCCTCTCCTACTATCCTAAATACATTTTACATACCATGTAAAAGTTATTTCAATTGAATCCTTCTGTTCCCCCAAATTTTACCATAATGCCTACAAAATAAACCCAATCAGTTGACAAGGCCAACAAGGTTCTCTATGATCTGATCCCAATCCCCCAATTCTCTTCCCCACCCCATTTCCTGACCTCATACAAGCTTCCTGCAATCTAACTGCCTTGTTTCCTGATCAGCCACATACACAAAACTCCACAAATTTACTTTTTCATTCTGTCCGACCAGCCTGAAATGGTACCTTGCATGCCTTTCTCATAAAGTAAAATCAAAGTCCTCCTCCGGACCACAGCTCTGGGAGGCCTTCCCCAATGCCAACCCAAGCAAGAGTTAATCATGCCCTCTCGGGTACCTAACTTCTGTCCATCTTCTTATTGGTATGTACTCTATCATGCCTGGATGAATCCTACCACGTACAGATAAGAACCACAGCAAATAGACGCAGATTTTTAACCTCAACTGAGCCCTCAGTGAGTCCCTCCCATTTCACTAGTAAGAGCTCTCTTCATTTCTCAAAGTAGTTATACCTAACCTTCAGATTCCTACTTTACCCCAGCACATTAACAACTGCCTACTGCTTAGTACCTGGATATATCCCATGTTTAGTTCAAATTCAACATGTCCAAACACTAAACTTACATCTTCCACCCCTAAACTCCTCCAGAGACCTAAGACTCCTCACCCAGTCAATGGACTCCCACTCTATCCAGTCAATCACCAAGCCCTCCTCCCTCTTTATTCTATACTGCCACAGCCCTAGTCCAGACTCTCAGGTTCTTTTGTCTTGTCTGTAATAAGAGACTCCAGGATGGTCTCACTGTCACTAGTTTTGCTCCTCTCTAACCTATACTCCACACTTTCTACTTCAAAGTTCTGATCATACTTTTTCTTTGATTACTTTCATCAATGGCTCCCCATTCCTTATTATAGCACATAAGGTTATTCAGCATTTGTAATTTCCCTGCCATTCTAACTTACTTTTCTTCTGTTCCTTTTTCACATGCCCCATATTCAAATCTTTAATTAGACTCTGTCCATACCTCTGAGACCCTTCACATCTCCCTCCCATACCTTTCATGTTTACTTGGTTGGCCAGGACTTATTAAGACTTAACTCAAATATTGTTGCCTCTGTGGAATTTATCTCCTTTCCTTCCAAAGACAGAATTAAATGACTCTCCATTATGTGCCCACAGTACTCATTCTTCTATGTGCACTTCTATGACAGTATGTTGTCAGTACGATTTTTCATTGCAGTTGTCTGTAAAGACATGTCCCTTTATATTTCTTGAGAACTTTGAAATTCTGGAGAACATTTTATAAGCAGAAATTCTATGAACTTATCTCCCGGCATTTGTATGTAGTAAAAGGAGCCTGCACATTTCAGGACTTAGAAAACAGCTTTTCTAAGAAAGTATCTATTGCCCAGGACCAGAGAAAATAAAAGACTCTTCATCAGTAGCCTATACCATTTCCTAGACCCCAAGGAGCTGTTATCCTAGCTCTTTGGTTTGTCCCACCCACTTGGACAAACAAACTAACCCTTTACATGTTACGAACCAATTTTTTGGGCCGGGCATGGTGGCGCACGCTTGTAATCCCAGTACTTTGGGAGGCGGAGACCGGAGGATCCGGGTTCGTGGCCAGCCTCAGCTCTCTCGCTCTCTCTCTCCGTCTCTCTCTCTCTCTCCTTAGTGAGGCCCTCCGCAACTTCGTGAGACTCGGTTTCAAAATAAAGTATAAAAAATAGGGCCGGGGGCGTAGCCCGGAGGTAGAACGCCCCTGCGTTCAATCCCCGGTACCTCAAAAAAAAAAAAATACGAATCAATTTTTTGTGTTTCCTCCCTTCCTAAAATGCCTTTGGGTTTTTCCACTCAGACTTATTTTTCAGTTAAGTTATAATGTCTATAGAACAAATGCTCTGCAGGAATATTCCTAATCCCTAAGAGTAATCTCGCTCATCTAAATAGTCCATTTTATAAGGAAGTGATGTAGCTTCTCACCTCTACTTCCACAAATACGCCCAATAAAACAATCTTAACTCCACTGGACTTGGGAGTCAAAGACTTGAGGCTGTTAACTTATTAGAACCTATATTTCCTTATCTGTATAAAGCAGGTAAGAACAGCTACCTCCCAGGACTATTACAAGGGCTCATTTATTTATGCAAATATCTATTAAGAACCTACTGCACAACAGGCAATGTTCTTGGTGCCAGTAATGCAGCAGTGAATAAAATAAATTCCCCGATAAGATGCTTTTATTCTAGTAGGAGAAGAAAACTATCAATGACAATGATGAAGATGATAGTAGTTTACATTAATTGGACACTTATGTATTTGGCATTTTATTTGAGTAAGCTCATTTCTATCCCATAACAATTCTGCTGGCTAAATAATATTATTATTTCCACTTTTTGTTGATTAAACTGAAGATAAGAGAGATTAAGAAACATATCCAAAGTCACAACAAGTGACAAAGTCAAAATTCAAAACAGGTTTTCTGATTCCAGGGTCTGCTCACCAGAAGAAATAAATATATACTATGTCACATGTAACAGAGGCTGTGATGAAAAATTCAGGTAAGGGAAAAAGATAATTTCCTCAATGGTGGTGTTAAGAGCTGCTATTAGCCGGGCGTGGTGGTGCACACTTGTAATCCCAGTACTTGGGAAGCTGAGACCAGAGGGTCCAGGTTTGGGGCCGGCATTGGCTACTTAGTGAGGCCCTCCTCAACTTAGTGAGACCCTGTTTCAAAATAAAGAATAAAAAATAGGGCTGGGGGTGTGGCTCAGAGGTAGAATGCCCCTGGGTTCAATCCCCAGTACTGCAAAAAAAAAAAGAGCTGCTATTAAAATTTTATTAAAGGTTATCAGGGAGACATCATTGATAAAATGATATCTAAGCAGAGACCTAAAGGAAATTGAGTAAGGAAACCACAGAGTCCCAGGAGAAAAAAGTATTTCAGGCAGAACATACATCAAGTACAAAGCTTGAGGTGAGAGCATAATTGGTGTGGAAGAAAAGCAAGTTGGCAATAAAATGCCAGTTCAAACAGGCCCTTAGAAGAACTTTGGTTTTCATTCTGAATGAGACAGAAAATCACTAGAAGATTTTGAACAGAAAAGTGATGTGATCTGACTTTTGTAAGAATTACTCTGAGTGCTGTGGGGAGAACAGACTGTAGGGGGAAATGTGTAGAAACAGGAAGACCAGCTAGACTACTGCAATAATCTAGATAACAGAAAATGGTGATTTAGACAAGGATGATAGTGACAGAGGTAGTGGTAAAATTCAGGATTTTTTTAAAGGTAGAGGAGGCTGAATTTACTAATGGATTGGATGTGGGCTATGAGAAAAAACGAGAAGACAAGAATGACTTTGCCCTTTACTGTAAGGAAGACTATAAGAAAAATAGGGAATTAGGGAGAAAGATCAGAAATTTGGTTGTGGATATGTCATACAAATGGGGATGCTAAGTAGATGTAGATAGAGTCTGGTGTTCATAGAGGATGTATGGGGTACAGATATAAATCTGGAGCACTTATGAAACTCAAGAAATTAGAGTGAGTATGAACAATAATTATAGGATTGAATCC
>PVJS01016704.1:27139-37242 GCA_004027185.1 Glis glis
GAGAGAGAGGGAGAGGGAGAGGGAGAGGGAGAGGGAGAGAGGGCATGCTGAGGCTGGCCGCGAACTTGGATCCTCCGGTCTCCACCTCCCAAAGTACTGGGATTACAAGTGTGCGCCACCACGCCCGGCTGATATATTTCTATTTAAATCAAAAGATAGAGCTATCTCATTCTTTTTATAGCTATATGGTACTGTATTCCATTGTTTGGATGTGCCAGTAATATATTTAACCAGTATTTAATGAACATTTAGGTTTTCAATCCTTACTATTAAAAACAATGCTTCAAAAATAGCTTTATACGTATGTCAGTTCCACATGTGAAAATATATCTGCAGGATACATTCCTGGAAGTGGGGCTGAGGGCTCACAGGGTATATATATTTGTAATGTTGATAAATTTTCCCAATTGCTTTCCTCAGAGGTTATACCAGTTTACACCCCCATCCCACCAGCACTGTATGAGTGTCTGCTCCCTCAAACACCTTTGACAACACAATATGCCGCATACTTTTAATTCTGCCTTAGGAAAATTAATCAGGTTATATGCAAAGGAGGAAACCCCATTTACATTTAAAACTGGATGAATATAGCATATGCTCTTTGGTTAAATTTAATTTTGATTGGAAGAAGAAATCTTAAAACTATATATCTCTGCACTGCCTAGAAAAAAAGGTTCTCTTGTTTCCTGTAGCCCCAAACCACTCCATTCTCCAGTTCTCAGGTAAGCAGCCTTTAGCCGGAGAAGGAGGAAAGGGAATATGACCCATGGAGGGCAGTCAGGCCTTTGTGCAGGGTCAGCACTATAAGCAGTTCCTGGCCATTCCTAGTGGAAATAAGGTTCTGTGTTGGTAAGGCCAGGACTAGGAGGATGGCAGGTTAGTAGGGACATTCTCACAGTGACCCATGAGGTAGAGAAGCCCCATCAGATGCTGAGGAAATGACAATCTTTCTCAACAAGAAAACCATGGATAAGCAACACAGGATTCTTTATCTGCCCTTCGAATGCTTGTGAGCAAATAATGCCTCACCCCCAACTCTTGCTTCCCACTCCAACACCTAATTTACACCTGAATATCCTAAAAGTCCTGCAGCTGCAAGCTACTTCTGCCCAGATGTTCCCCTCTCTCTCTCTCTTTCTCTCTCTCTCTTAAACTGGGGATTGAACCTAGGGGCATTCTACCTCCGAACTACACCCCTAGCCCTTTTTACTTTTTATTTTGAAACAGGGTCTTGCTAGGTTGCTGAGAGTATCACTAAGTTGCTGAGGCTGATCTTGAACCTGCAATCCTCCTGTCTTAGCCTCCCAAGTACTGGGATTACAGGCATGCACCACCATGCCTGGCTTCCTCCCTCTTTTAAAAAGGCACTTTCTACCTACTTAGTGAGGCCTCTGCAACTTAGTGAGACCCTGTTTCAAAATAAAGAATAAAAAATAGGGACATGAGTGTAGCTCGGAGGTAGAGTGCCCCTGAATTCAATCTCCAGTACCGCAAAAAAAAAAAAAGGCACTTTCTATAATACCCTGCCCCTAGTAGACTAGAAACTCCCCAAGGACAGGAACTTCCTTCATGCTGCTTTAGAAACCTCTTTCACTCCAGTTCTCACAAGAATAGCTTAAGGTCTGTATTCCAGTAATTTAGACTGATTCAAGCTGTGGACCTCCCCCATCACTTTGTGACACCAGGCACCATGCTAGGCCCCAGGCTGTCCAGAGAGATCTACATGGAGCCAGATGGGACCTCATTACATATTCAGAATACCTGAGGGCATGTCTTCTACTGAGAGATGGTTTGCCTTCTGTACTAGTTCGTGCAAAAGTTTTTTCTGCCTCAGTCTTTTCTCTCTCAGAACATTTTTAAAATTACTGATGCATTTGTTGAGGTAAATGGTCTCTGCACACACTTGCTCTAGGCTTAGTCTGTCTTGCTTGGGAGATTCAGGCCTGGAACAAGTCTCACTTTCCAAACACGGGGCCAGAGCAATATTGGGTGATGAATATGCAAAAGGTGAGTTATTAGAAGCAAGAGAGACGTTGCTTAGGTCTTGAGGGGTTCGGTCCCCCTGTGCAGAGATGCCCACTCCACCAGAGACCACACTGAGCAAACTCTCACTCCCCTGACTCCCAGGGCTCTCCATGGAGCAATCCTGGGCACCCCCTGAACTCACTGTCCCAAGAAGCCGATCACTGTTCTCTGACTGGGAACCACTCTCATTGCTTTCCAGGTCCTCGGGACTGATGGACCCACTGTTCTCCAGTTTCTGAAACACCCCCTGCAAAGCTGAACGGAAGTGGTGGATTGCTCGGCCCAGCTTAGTTGTGCAAAACTTGATTTCCTCATCCTCATCCTCATCCTCCTGCGAGCCACCCAGAATACAAGAGGCCTTGTCAAAGACATCCTTAAGGACCTGAGCAGCACATTCCTCTTCTTCATTCAGGTCAATATGAACCATGTTACTGAAAGTTTCAGGCCCTATGATCATTTCCTCCATCATGCTACCAGAGCTCAGAGTTGTAAAATTTCTGGACTTGTCTGCCAAAAGGTCCTCTAGCTGCTTTGAGCTCAGAATATCAAGCCCAGTTTCACAGCCCAGAAGCTTGTTCTCTGCATTTACCCTCTCTGTCTTTAGCAACCCAGATAGTGACAAGCAGCTGCTGGCCTCATTTTTATTGCTGCAGTTATTTTCTAGTTTTGCTATTTTACGTGCTTCAAGTTCTTGGCCATGCTGTTTTAAAAACTGGAATTTACTAGAACCTTCCTCTTTTGAGATTAACACTAGGGAAGATTGTTCAAGTTGATGAAGTGGAGACAGAGAAGCCTCTCTCCTTTCCAGTTCACCACAGCTGCCACTGATAACCTGGACTGTTCCTGATGTTCCTTTTAATTCATCCCCTGGCTTAGTCACATCACTTTGCTTTACTAAAGTGTTCTTGAGTTGGAAGCAAGTGCCTTGCTGCTCAGAAGCCTGGTGTTCTTTATGTTGTTTCTGAGCCCTCATGTGATATGACTCTGTTATGGGTCCTCTGTCCACTGATTCCATCTGAAGAACTGGTTTATCCTGGTTTAAAGAATTCCAACTGTGATCCTTTAGTTGCTGTGAAAATGATAACGACTCCTTTTGGGGATTCTTACAGTCCTGTGGCTGGCTTGGGTCTTCCCTGGTGGCAACCCGGACCCCCACACTTTGCAAGAGGATGGATTTCTGCAAGATAAAGTCTCTGTGCTCTAGATGGGCAAGCTTCACCACAGTGGGCCTGGGGGCAGGGGCTCTGCCTGTCCTATAAGCCTCTTTGATGTACCTGCTGCACTGCATGCCATTTACACAGAGGTGCTTGGCGAGGAACTCATCCACCATTTCCATAGTGTTTTCCTCATCTTGTTCAGGAAGTCCATACAGGTAAAGCATGGCTTCCTCACTGGATCTTCCCAAATGGGGCTCCTGGGCCTTTTCCCCCTCACACACTTTGGCCAAGGAGCTGCTGCCCACGTGCAGGCCTTCTATTTCACTAAGTACTGAGTCTACACAAGTAGACACTTCATCCACTGAGCCCCGGACTTGGCTCAGGTGCTGCCGCAATTCAGCAATCTCAGTCTGGAGACGGCTGATGCCTTGCAGCTCCCTGATGATATATTCTACTACATCTCCCAAAGGCTCTCGCTGTTCACGGCTGTAGCCTTGGCCAGGACCTCTGGATGAAAGGGGCTTGGCTTGGTTCCTCTCTGAGGGTACTTGACTGCTTGTGGTAATGCTGGAAGATGGGAGGTCCTGAGAACCAGACCCTGAACCACAGGTAGTAGAGCCCAGAGGAAGTTGACTGTTGGCCTGCTGCCCAAAGCTGCAAAGCTGGGCCAGGTCCCCATCTCTATCTTCACCAATGGCTGAGGCTGCTGACCCACAGCAAGGAGGCAGGGAATTGTCCTCTGGTAAGGATACTGCAGGGTCTGAGGACTTGGTCTTGTTACCACACACAGTCTCTGCCTTAGCCTTATCTGGGGAAAGTCTGGAGGAAGGTCCCAAGGTGACCATGATTTCTTCCTCTGACTCTTGCAACAGTCGCTTCATGTTCTCCCGCAGGGTCTGAAGGGCTTGTTTCTCTGCTTCTTCCTCTTATTTCTGGTCGGGATGCTTAATAGAGATTGCCTTGGAAGACAACAGCCTGTCCTGCTCTTTTCAGTCTGTTTCTATCAATTATTGTTGGTTGATGCGTTGGGCTTAGCCCACAGTGCTGCCTGGAATGGCCTCAAGTGTGGCCTCCAAACCTGGCACATGCCCCTGGATCCTGGCTTGACTCTTATCCTGTAGCTAGTGAAAAAGGAAAACAGTGCACTCAAATCAGAAAGCAGCAGCATTATTTTAACTGGAATCAAGCTGTTAAGGAGGAGTAAGAACATTATCTTCTAAGACTGTAAGAATCAACCTTGACTTGCCTCCCAACCTTGGCCTTAAAGGCTACAGGTAATCAGTCTTCTCTCCTTGGCTTCCCTTTATTTTTTTATTTATTTATTTTTTTGCAGTACCGGGGATTGAACGCAGGGGCGTTCTACCTCTGCGCTATGCCCCCGGCCCTATTTTTTATACTTTATTTTGAAACCGGGTCTCACGAAGTTGCAGAGGGCCTCACTAAGGAAAGAGAGAGAGAGAGAGAGAGAGAGAAAAAGAGAGAGAGAGAGAGAGAGAGAGAGAGAGAGAGGAGAGAGAGAGAGGTGAGAGAGAGAGAGGAGAGAGAGAGAGAGAGAGGAGAGAGAGAGAGAGAGAGAGCTGAGGCTGGCCGCGAACCTGGATCCTCCGGTCTCTGCCTCCCAAAGTACTGGGATTACAAGCGTGTGCCACCACGCCCAGCTTAGCTTCCCTTTAGAATATTGGTATGAAATTAAATCAAGTCTTTTTTGTTTTGGGCAAGAATCAAAGGATCAGCATTGAGACAAGCTACTGGGAGGTGTATGAGGTAAGGTCATGAATGACTCCTTATTTGAATCTTCAAAAAATTCAGCACGAGGATCTGGCTCAGGAATGAACAAACAAGAGGCTTAACAACCAAAGCTCAAATCACAAACAGAATGAAAGACAAAACATGGAATGTTTCTTTCGTTTTCATTTTGTTGTTCTGGTTACTCAGCTACTCAATGACTCACCCCTGCCTATGCTTATAGCACAAAGAGTTTCCTTTGTTTAGTGATAGCAACCCTTCATTTGAAAAAATGAACATGGCAAGTATTTTAAATTTGTAGGAAAAAAACGATCTCTATGCTTAATTCCAGAATAAGGCGGTACAGTATGGACAGAGTCACTATTCAGAACTCATTTAGCATGTTTGGACATAGAAGGGCAGTCAGCCAAAGGCACACACATTATAGGCCCACAACTGAGGATGAAGGAAACTCAGGGTCAGCCTAGTGTTTTTGAACTCCACTTAGCAGTCCCTAAAGACCTGGTACGACTGAACCAATACCTACATTTAGCTTTCCTGGCCAACAGAGGACCCTTCAACATAGCATAGCAAGTGTTTCTGAGCATACTGTCACTGCTCGAGTAATAGAGGGTTGCTCTAATCTTCTGACTGGCTTGGAGAGAGCAATGCATGGGACAAGTCGGGAGTTGGCTACATCACAGAGGGATCCAGGATGCCCCGCTGTTCTCCAAAAAGGTGAAGACAGACCTGCCACCAGTCTTACCCCCTATACCCTAAGCCATTGGAAACTGCATCCTAGAGGCAAAGATGATTATCATCTTATGTGGGATGGGCATCCATTCACTTTTCTTTTAGATTGTACAAAGTGTAGGGAAGGAGAGCAGCTGAAAGTACAAAGGAAAGCTGGGTGCAGTGGCGTATGCCTATAATCCCAGTATTTGGGAGGCTGTGACAGCAGGATCACAGGTTCAAGACAGCCTCAGCAAGTAGTGAGACTCATCAACCTAGCAAGACCCTGTTTCAAAATAAAAATAAAATAGGGCTGGGGATATAGCTCGGAGGTAGAAAGCCCCTGGGTTCAATCCCCAGCACCACACACACAGAAAGAAATAAAGTAAGTAAGTACAAAGGAGCAAGCAGAGACCCAGGAGATGCATGGGACTGCCAATACTTTCTAGTTCTGTTAAGTCATCCTGCAATGGATAAGATGGAGCAGAGGAAGACATGCTATCCTTCATGTTCTTTGGCCAAAGATGATTTCACCATTTTTTAGACTTCTAAACCTTCTAAACCCTTGCCTCTTTTTATTTCCCCAGTACTCAGTTAATCCTGAAAAGGGAACACTGCCTTAAAGAACACAAGCTAATTGTTCTCATTTTCAGGAAAAGCCACCCTTCTATACCTATAGTCTGTGGGCTGAAATTTAAAAGCACTGTGCTTCCCCAAACTAGGAGGAACCAGAAGGATGAGTCACAGGCCTTGGGATAAAGATGAAGCTGACTCCTTTTACTGGAAATAACTAGGTCAAGATCCAAGGGAGAGAAACTAGATGAATTCCCATTTCCAATCTTCCCCTCTTCTCTCTAGCTCCTTTAAGAACTCTACTTTATTGAGGAATTCCTCATCTAAGAATGTTACCTATTCTGTGAGGCAGTAGAAAGGACCAATTCATCCAGTATTGCTTTACCTCAAGGTCTCAAGGATCCAGGCAAGCCATACCCCTACTCTGACCAACTCAATCTAGCTTTCAAGGATGCTTTATGTGCATAACCTGAATTCCTGTGTCTTGGGCATGGTGCCCAGCTGCCTAGGCAAATCAGCCTCCAATTCTAGGATTAACTCAAATTCTTCCTTTTCTCCTCCCACAAGTATAAAATTTATAATTCTAAGAATACTTGTTTCTTTTCTTCCCAGCCATGCAGGGGTTAGGTGTCCCTGATTTGATGGCACCTAGTGTTAGCTCTGAACTTCCTAGGTCTACAAGGTCTGGACATTTCAATCAGCCTTTCAAGTTTGTCTCAAAGGAGAAAGATGGTTACTGAACAAAGATGGCAGCTCTGTGTATAACCACACATGAGCAAGTGTAACTGGACTGAGAGTCAGGAGACTTATGTTTGGGTCTTGTTTCACCAGTAACCCTAAACTCCTGACTTCTTTGTGCAATAATTTCCTTACCTGTAAAGTGGAGGAGATGATTACAGGAATGTTGCAAAGCTAAAATGAGAAACTGATACTTCGTAAACTTGGAGCACTGCAGTGTTGTTATTACTGACATGGCAAGTCCCTGAGTCAAAGAAGCATGGAAACCAATATCCAAGCCAATCATCCAATCACATAAATGGTATGACTTAACTAAACTATGACTTCTATCCCTGATCCAAACTTCTTCCTCAGTTCCTTCTAATGGTCTGTAGCAGTCCTGGAATGCCACCAATAGAGTGTCATTCTTTGAGTTAGTCCTGCTTTCTCCTAGAAATTTTCTTTCTTTGGTACTGGAGATTGAACCCAGGATTGTTCCTCTGAGCTACACTCACAGCCCTTTTTTTTTTTTTTTGGAAACAGGGTCTCTCTAAGTTGCTAAGCAGTTCGCTAAATTGCTAAGGCTGGCCTCGAACCTACAATCCTCCTGTCTCAGCCTTCCAAGTACTGGGATTACAGATGTATGCCACCACATCTGGCATAAATTTTCTTTTTAAAGGAAGAGAGGAAGAAGTAACTTGGTTCCCAACAATTCTTTTAGGTGTTAGTAAGTCTGCCAGCTTCCCTCAGGCAGCCTAACAGCATGAAGATGGGTCAAATGATTATAAAAGGCAATTTTTTCCTTTCTAATGCCACTGAGGCACAGAACTCACTTCCAGACCCTCCAAGGCCAGCCCCTCTTTGGTCCAGATGAGGCAGTTTGTCAGAAACAAAAGTGAAACTGATCCTCCTATTACTGATTCCCTGTAGGCCAGGTTAACCTGAGGCATATCTGTTTCTGCTCCTCAGATCAATACTCCAGACAAACTTAGTCTAGCTTCCTGACAGTCTTACCACTGTCCCCTGGCACACTGCAGTGGGTCAGCCATGCAGAAGGCCAATGGCACACCACTTTTCTATGACTTCCTGAAGGACTGAAGACAAAGCTGCTGGGTTCCCTACAACTAGAAATGCTATAGCAACTTCTCCCAGTCCCAAAGATGTGCCTGTGTTCATATTAAGTGAATAAACAAAACCTTCCAAACATTGTTTGGGTAGCCATTGATTCTACATGAACTTGGAACTTAAGAATCACCTCCCCAAAAGCACCAAACTCACTCAATCATCCAGGTATTTAGGATCTAAAACAAGGAACAGATCTCAATGTGATGCCCAAAGGATCAAACAGTCACTGCGCTCGGAGCTTAATAGAATACTAGAAGTGAAAATGGGAAGAGAGGGCAATCCTAAGGGCCAAGAGATCCAATTCACCTTCTTTACTAGTATCTGTTTGATAGTAAATAAATAACAGGGGACAAGCCACAGAAGGACCATTTGACTCCAAGTGAATTCAAATGAATGAGTATCAAAAGGGTATGCCAGGCACTAAGCTCTGTGCCACCTTAAGGTTTGGAGAGAAAGAGACAAGACATAAAGACAATATGAAATATATTATTGTCATCATTGTAATAAAAAGTTTAAGCATTTAATTCCAGGAGTGAGGAATGGGAATGGGGTGAGAGGTAAAACCAGGAGAGGGAAGGCCATAGAGAAGTAATGTTTAAGCTGGGGTGGGATAAGAAGACTGCTGGGGTCTCCTCGGCTCAAACCTAGCCCTCTAGTTTCCATCCAGGTACTCAGTCCTATTCGGTTGGTCTATCCACTCTGGACAACTCTCCAAATTTCATGCAAACACTCTGAAATGACTACACCTTTCTGTGCTGTTTTCCTAAGGAATGCCTAATGCCAAGGAAAAATAAGGCAGCCCTTTTAAGGGATATCTGCATTTAAAATGGGAACATATCAAAACAAAATGAATTAATTAAAAGGATTAAAGCTTTAATGATGGAAAACTGAGAATTAGAGCAGGGAGTAGACCCCTTAAATCACATCTCATCAGGATCAGCCCATCAAAACCAAGTCAAGAGAAAAACCCCTCAGCTTTCTGAAAGGGCTGATTTGTTTATTCCTCTCCCTGACTTAAATAAATGTGATTAAGAATGTGACTATTCCTTACAAAAATTGCCTCTGACCCAATTCTTGGCTTGGAGGAAACAACCAGGGGACCTCTAGGAACAGGCCAGTATTCTATGCACAAATATCCAGCAGCTTCCCAACTTGCACAAGACAATTCCAGCAGGCAGTAAGTCAAGAGCTCTGAACACCTCACAGAGGACAGATCATTCCTAGGCCATTTACCAATTATGCTGTATGGCAAATCTGGTGAGAAGAATAGATTTCTAGGTTCACAGTAGGTAGGGGTGCTCTTAGGATATTAATCTTTGGAAAAGAATCAGTGCCTACAGAGTATCTCGTCAGAAGAAAGTGACCAGGTCACAAGGTATTGACGGGTGAGATTAGCCGTAAGAGAACACAGAAGGCCCTTTATCAAGGGTTCCATATCATAGCTTTTAAAACTTGCTATTCCTCTACACTCTACATTGTGATCTAGCCTGTGGAGTAGCTCTGGTTGGCTATCATGGAGTTTTTCTAAATTTTGAATTTGAAAGTATTTAGGCAGGGTAGAAACTTAGCTTTTCAAAAGCCCATTTATAGCCAGGCATGGTGGCTCATGCTTGTAATCCCAGTACTTGGGAGGCTGAGAAAGGAGGATCACAGGTTCAAAGCCAGCCTCAGCAACTTAGTGAGACCCTGTTTCTAAATAAAAAATAAAGCCGGGCGTGGTGGCTCACGCTTGTAATCCCAGTACTTTGGGAGGTGGAGACCGGAGGATCCGGGTTCACGGCCAGCCTCAGCTCTCTCGCTCTCTCTCTCTCCCTGTCTCCCTGTCTCCCTGTCTCTCTCTCTCTCTCTCTCTTCCCTTAGCGAGGCCCTCCGCAACTTCGTGAGACCCGGTTTCAAAATAAAGTATAAAAAAAATAGGGCCGGGGGTGTAGCGCGGAGGTAGAACACCCCTGTGTTCAATCCCCAGTACGGCAAAAAAAAAAAAAAAGTAAGAGCCAGGTGTGGTGGCGCATGCTTGTAATCCCAGTACTTGGGAGGCTGAGATAGGAG
>PVJS01016705.1:0-37141 GCA_004027185.1 Glis glis
GAGAGAGAGACAGGGAGGGAGAGAGAGAGAGAGAGAGAGAGAGAGAGAGAGACAGGGAGAGAGAGAGAGCTGAGGCTGGCCGCGAACCCGGATCCTCTGGTCTCCGCCTCCTAAAGTACTGGGATTACAAGCATGCGCCACCACGCCCGGCTCGGGTGGCGGCTTTTTAATTGATGTGCTTGGTGGCTATAGGTAACTTTCATCAGAGTGTCCTGTGCTGAAGCATGATGTTGGTCTATGCCACTGAGCCTTGTGGATTTGGATTCAAAAACTGATCTTCACCTACTTAGATTAGTGTTTTAAACTCCCCAGACTCTGAGTGGGCAACAGCAAACTATCACAGAAAGTTTGAAGAGTGGAAGATAATATGCAGGGCAAAATTGGGGACAGTGGCTGGGCTTGGGGACTCACATTTGTAATCCCAGTACTTGGGAAGAGGAGATGGAGGATAGCAGGCTCAAGGCCAGTCCCTGAGCTCAATCCCCAGTGCCACACACAAAAAAGTGGAGACAATGAAGAAACTGCTTTTGTTTAAATCCTGTTATTACTGAATTGGATGTATTTTTTCCCATTGTTTTTCCTTGTCAGGTAAAATTCTGTCTCTTGAACTCTTTCTTCTGAGCTCCAGAGCTGTATATGCTTTACTAGATATCCCTTTGAATCATTAAAAATTATCTTTAAATAATTTCAAATGTACATAAATGTTATCAGAAAAGTATAAAGAGCTTACTTGCTTCATGCAGATTTCCTAGTTGTTAATTTGGGGGGTACTGGAGATTGAGCGCAGGGGCATTCTACCTCCAAGCTACACCCCCAGCCCTATTTATTTACTTAATTTTTATTTTTTGTGGTGCTAGGGATTGAACCCCAGGGGCATTCTACCTCTGAGCTACACCTCCAGCTCTTTTTATTTTTTATTTGAAAACAGGGTCTCACTAAGTTGCTGAGGGCCTCACTAAATTGCTGAGGCTGGTTTTGAACCTGTAATCCTCCTGTCTCAGCCTACCAAGTACTGGGATTACAAGCGTGTGCCACCACACCTGGCTCCCCTTGTTTATTTATACTAGTGTGGACTTGTGAGGTTTTTCAGTGGATTGTAACTCTTACTATTCTTTTTTATTTTTACACATAAATTGTCCCCAGTGTGGTCACTGAGTCCCCTTCTCTATGGTTCCAGAGTCCTTTTGGCACCTCCCCCCTTCGAATCATTATTAATGGTTATAAGCTGTTATGTGCTGTCTTCTAAGTGACAGAATCTAAGCCCTCTGTAAGCATGGCGTTAGCTTCCTTCGAGGAACCACTTCCATCTCTGCATCCTATAAATGACAGCCGTAGCTACCAGCTGTGTTTCTGTTCCCTCTAACATGACCAGCCTCAGGAGCAGTTTCACCCAGAAAGGAACTTATCAGCAGGCTTCTGAGTACCTTTACCTCGGTTCACATAGCTCTTGGCATGTGGGGGTATAATCCTCTAGGCACGCTGTCTCTCTCTTCCCTGGTACCAGGATAATCTGCTTCTTTTTTTTGTGTGTGTGGTACTGGGGATGGAACCCGAGGCATTCTACCTCCAAGCTACACCCCCAGCCCTGTTTTTTATACTTTATTTTGAAACAGGGTCTTACCACATTGCAGAGGGCCTCACTAAGTAGCTGAGGCTGGCCGCAAACCTGGGACCCTCCTGTCTCAGCGTCCCAAGTACTGGGATTACAAATGTCAGCCACCATGCCCAGCGATAATCTGCTTCTTAAAAACTGTTAGAAGCCGGGTGTGGTGGCACACGCTTGTAATCCCACTACTTGGGAGGCTGAGACAGGAGGATTGCAGGTTCACAGCCAGCCTCAGCCACTTAGTGAGGCCCTCTGCAACTTAGTGAGACCCTGTTTCAAAAATAAAGAATAAAAAATAGGGTTGAGGATGTAACTTGGAGGTAGAATGTAACACACACACACACACACACACACACACACACACACACACACACATACACACACACACATTAGTTAAGAGTAGCCAGGTGTGGTGGCACACACCTATACTCTTAATGCTTAGGAGATGGAGACAGGAGGATGGCAGGTTCGAGGCCAACCTCAGCAACTTAGTGAGGCCCTCAGCAACCTAGCAAGACCTTGTTTCAAAATAAAAAGGGCTAGGGGTGTAGCTCAGAATAGAATGCTCCTGGGTTCAATCCCCAGTACCAAAGAAAAGACCGACAACACTACCAACAACAAAAACAACCTGTTAGAGATCTTAGGGCCAGCAGATAGGATAGCTTTGGAGACATTTCTGCCAGCCTGACTTTCAGTTTCCAACAAGAGCTTTGGCTGCCTGAGTGTATTTCTGTCTCTAATCTTCAAACACCATCCCCTTTACCAAAATACCTTGTGCAACTTGGTCCTGAAGGTTCTGAAACCCAGACCTCTGATTTCCATAAATCACAGTGCCTCATGTGTCATTCAGATTTGTGTGTGTGTGTGTGTGTGTGTGTGTGTGTGTGTGTGTGTGTGTGTGGTGCTGGGGATTGAATCCAGGGACATTCTACCTCTGAGCTACACCCCAGCCCTATTTTTTTTTATTTTGAAACAGGGTCTCACTAGGTTGATGAGAGTCTCCTTGCTGAGGCTGTCTTCGAACCTGAGATCCTCCTGTCTCAACCTCCCAACTACTGAGATTATAGGCCTGTGCTATTACACCCAGCATTCAGAATATTTTAAATTTAGCTGAAGGTCGGAGTGCTTGTTTGGGAATGATAAATAAATTTCTTGTCTAGAATTTTTTTTCTCTCTGCCTCTGGGATTTTTGTAGTTCAATACTTTGAAGCCTGTAATAGAATTGATTGTAGTAGAAAGACTATATAATAGTCCTTTCTCAATTTGGGATTTATCCTTTGTATGTGCATACAGTCAATACAACATAAAACACTCCTTATTTGTGGAGATGCATATCTGTGTCACTGGGTGCTGCAGTTTATTGTAAAATCCTTTATATTTCATTTGCTTTTAGAGAGGATTTAAAGTGGCTTGCCAAAGCCGGGTGTGGTGGCGCACAGCTTGGGAGGCTGAGACAGGAGGATAGTAGTTTTGAGACCAGCCTCAGCAACTCAGTGAGACCCTGTTTCTAAATAAAAAATAAAATTGGGCTGGAGGTGTAGCTTGGAGGTAGAATGCCCTGGGGTTCAATCCCCAGTACCAAACACACACAAAAAAGTTTCACATGCCTTCAGAAATGAAGATCTGAAGATCCAGGGAAAACTCTTAATGCTTAGGTTCAATAGAGAATGGACAGCCAGGTAGAATTGGGAGTAAAGGATACAATCTAATGGTAATAGACTGAGGGGGAACACAGCAAGGCCTGTCTGTCCAGATTCTTGGCCTTTCTGTGTAGCCTTTCTTCCTTCCAAGTATGGAGGAGCCTTCTGGAATCAAGAGAGAAGGGAGAGAGTGAATTTTCTAGGTTTTATGGTTTGCTTTAGGGAGAGGGATGCTAGTATGTATGACCTGCCTTGGGGAAGAGGAATTCTGGTCTCTGTGACTCACTTTAGGGGAGAAAAGGAGGTAGGAGACAGAAGGGTAGAAGATTCCTGAGAAACTTTGCTTCTGAGGTCCTCCAGTCTCCTTTAGCTCAGAGTACTCAGTACACTAAAGTACCATACTTTGGAATATCATTTTATGAGCCCCAGGGAGTAGTAATAATGTAATAAGGCAAATATGTAGAGTTCTGTTTCACTTCTTCCGTATAGTACATTCTCTACCTTGGCCATAGAGTGTACTCCCTTACCTTGTCCTTTGGTCACCTCTCAAGAGTTTCTGTTATTGATTGGGATGGAAAACAGGCAAGAAGGGTAGTGTATTGATACAAATCCATTGCTTATTACTTCAAAAACATATGTGTGTGTGTGTAAATATATATATATATATATATATATATATATATATATACATTTTTTTTTTTGTACCGGGAACTGAACTCAGGGGCATTCTTCCTCTAAGCTACACCCCCAGTCCTTTTTATTTTTCATTTTGAAACAGTCTTGCTAAGTTGCTGAGGCTAGCCTTAAACCTGGGATTCTCCCATCTCAGCTTCCCAAGTACTGGGATTACAGGTGTGCATCACCACGCCCAATGCAAAAACAATTTAAATAAAGTATTTACCCTAACAGGTCACTAGTGACATAAATATGTCATTAACATTCCTTCCTTCCACCCCCCCTTATTAGAATAGTCTTAACTTCAAACCCAAACAGTAATACACACTGACTGGTAGGAAGAGTGTTAGGAATTTTTCTTAGAAGTACCTACAGTTTCTTTTAGAAAAGTAGCTCTAAGCCGGGCGTGGTGGCGCACCCTTGCAATCCCAGTACTTGAGAGGCTGAGACTGGAGGATCCAGGTTCGCGGCCAGTCTCAGCTACTTAGTCAGGCTCTCCGCAACTTAGTGAGACCCTTTTTTAAAATAAAGAATAAAAAATAGGGCTGGGGGTGTAGCTTGGAGGTAGAATGCCCCTGGGTTCAATCCCTAGTGCCGCAAAAAAAAAGAAGCTCTAGAGATCTAAGGTAGAATAACAGTAAAATTCTTGAAAGTGTGCCTCAGCTTGTGGTAATTCTGTGTTTTTCTCCCCGTGCTTTATTCCTGGTGGTTTGGGGCAACTTTCATAGGGACTATGTCAGCTTGCTTTAAATTGGAGTCCAACAATTACTAACTTTTGTGTATTTGGCCCCAGATTGGGAAACAGTAAGGGGGCATTGTCCACTACCAAGTATTAACCTGGTTTCCTGAGACCTAGCTACAGTTCCTTCACAGCCCTGTGTTCCACCTTTTATCAGCTTAGGAAAGTAGAGAAGCCTGGGCTGTTTCCTCATTTTGTTTTTTAAGCTTCTGTTTACTCATTTATAAACAAGGATAATAATTGTCTGTTAGAGTTGTGAGCATTAAATGAGAGGAGGCAAATAAAATGATCACACATAGAAAGGGCTCGATAAATGTTATCTAGAACAAATCAACAAGATGGCTTGCTCCTTTAGTTGCTCTTCTCTTCCTCCTAACTTGAGACCTTTGTTTAGAAGTAACCTTAATGAAGAAATCTATATTTAAGAACAACCACCAGGCAAAGAAAGAAAAAGGCCTTGGTTTGCACTGAAGGTAATTTGATACGAATTTTCCTGCAATCAGAGTGGGCAGGGTTAATGTGCACCAACTGAGAAGCCATGCTGTTACCTTCTGGCAGTCCATATGCAGATGCTGTTGTATTAATTACCAAAGAAAACCCCATTAACTCAAACGTCCTTTAGCTGTCAGTAGGGCAGCTGCTCCGGCTCTGAAACAGGTTTCCTTCCTCCCTCCTACTGTCAGTCTACCGCTTTTAATCTCTTCTTTAGAGAACTGCTAAGACAGCACAGTAGGTCCTCAGAGCCCCTGGCTAGTTCAGTCAACTTTTTGATCTGTAGTTATAGTGGTCCAGAAGGAGCTTGTGTAATTAAATTCACATATCAGTTAAAATAAAGGAAAAACAATCAGACCTACCTCCCATCTCACACATTCTTACCATTTCAACAGTTAAAACTGATAGTATCCCAGGATTTTAGAACTGGAAAGGATGTTAAAGATGATCTAATTCAAGTCCCTCAGTTTACAGATGAGCAGTTAAAGGCTCAGAAAAAGCAGTGGACTGCCAGCGTCCCGGCTCGTCAGTGGTGAGGTCTGGGATCAGAAAGTCTGGCCTCGCTCTAGTGCTATTCCCATGTCCACGCTGCGCTCCTCATCACTGACCAGTGTGCCCAGAGAAAAAAGGAGTAAACCCATCTACCTTCAACTTCATTTCTCTCATGTTCTTGTTCAAATCTCATAGATATGGTAGAGATGAATGAAAAAGCTAAAAGATTTGTGGGAGAAGTAAAGGGCTTGGATAGTGATATCTTGAAATCCAGGTTGATGGTGATGGCTGACTTGAAAACCTTTCTTCAGCCCAGTAGGTTGTACCGGGAAGCCTTGAGAGTGCCTGAAAACAGAATTAGAACTGGGTTCAACTTCAGCCCCTTTCCCATTGCACTGGTCTTCGGTTGTTTTGACAGCAGTTTTATTTGTAGTGACTGTTTTTGTAGGAGAGATGAAGTAGGGGAGGTGATAATTTGGGTCAGATGAATAATGGGGTATGTCTGCTGTGGTTTGGGCTGATGCAGCATGTTTTATTGGCTTTCCTGTAGCTAATACTGTGTCTCAGAGGTATTAAGGTCTCTCCCTCTGGTCCCAAAAAGTAGTTTAGTTGATTTTCTTCCCTATTATCTCCTCTCCTAGTAGTAGCAGTAACAAAGCTCATTTAGTTTTGCTGGGTTTTTTTATTATTATGAAACAACTTTTGTTATAGGAATTTAAAAGTTGTCAGTATGACACTTAGTTATGTGAGGATCTGGGGAGGACTGGAAAAGAGGAAAGCTAGGAAGGGTAGAGGAGACTGAACACAGTCTGGACTTCTTCTGTTCAGGCTGAGACCTGTGGTGATTTAATTCTGCAAAGTGAATAGGAAGGTCCTGTTCTTTTTCCCATATGTACTCTCCATGTTGAGATAAAGGTGGTTCTTAGAAATAATAGTTCCCTTAAACTATTAATTTTGATACTGTACTTTTCAAAGTACTTAGTGGATTCACTTGTAGCTTTCTGTAGACAACTCTCCACAATAAATGATGGATTCTGACACAGAACAAATGTATAACCTTAAACACTTCCTCTGTGTCAGTCATTGTGTTGGGTGTTAAGGATACAGAGAGAAATAGAATGGTTCTTTGTGCTTTTGATAAGTATAAACAGATAATTAGAATAAACTGTGATATGTGTATAATTGTGAACAAGGTACAGAGAGGTACTCAGGACTTGTTACTTGCTAAGCGGTCACATAGACAATTGGCTATGCACCCTTGCTTTTAGATCATAGGTTGGAGATTAAACCTGGTGTTAGTCTCATGCTTAGTAAATACCTCGCAAAAAATTAGGCACTAAATGAACACTCTGCTTTTTCTGAGGAACTGATCTCTTTCCCAGGAGGGTAGATTTCCTTGTATATGTTCATGCCAGGGTGATAATAAAATGCATAAAGTGCTCTGGGTAAACAGACCTCTTTAACCCTTGGTATGCCACTGTGGAAGAGAAGGAAGCTTGAAGGTTTGAAATAGTTACAGGATAGAAACATTCTGAAGTAGAACCACCTTTTAGATGAATCAGGCCTCTTGCTTCAGTTTCATGAACAAAACAATCAGCCTACAAATGGTTTAATGTGGTTTATGGTTAAGTGACTAATGCAAATACTATTTCAGTTAGTAGTACCACCCAAAACTTCAATTATGATGTATGTGTTTGGCTCAAGGATTGGCCTTCCTGAATCTTAGGTATAGGCAGGCCTGGGTGCTGAAGATGTGGAAAAGGATTGAGCTCAGGTTCTGACAGCTTTAGGGAATCAATTTCTGATTCTTTTTCCCAAACAGGTCCTCATACTTTAGGAAGCTTTTTCTTCTCTCTTAAATAGTGTTTAAGTCTTCTCTGGAAAGCTAGTCATTCAGATTAGGTGGTTGTCCCAAAAGGAGAATATTTTTGAGATAGATCACATCTCTTCCTAGATTTGCCTGGATTTTATCCCAACAGGCGTTTCTTTCTCTTTGTCTTACTCAGGGTCTTGTCATCCATAAATGGAAGGAATATGGCTTGATTAGGAAATATCGATCTTAATTGAGCACCTGATGTTTTAAGAAAACAGATGACTTGGCATCTGGGATGCTGTCACCAGCTATCAGAGAGATGAACTGGAAAGCACTACAGAGTTCATGCAGTCTTGAAAAACTTCGTTTCATTGTGTGTGTATATAATATATAGATTAGCTCAAATATTTAGTTATAAAATATGTCATAAATGAGGAACATAAGTTAAAACTACATGTGGTAGAGAAATGTAAAAGGGCCCTATTTGTTCAAGCTTTAGGACTTCTGTCAGAAGGAAGGTTTTAATTTTGTCATATTCAGGTATAATTCTCCTTGGACTCCTGTCCTAGTTATTGCCATTTTAATGATCTTGTGTTTGTGGTGGAGTTCTTGTAAACTCCTTAGTATGTCCCTCCACCATATGAAAAAGGAGGAAGAGGGAAGATCAGGTCACTGCCACTTTTCTGGGTAGAAATAACAGCTTGTTTCCTGGGGATGAGCTGGGAGGAAAGCTCTGTTTGATATTTGGAGAAAGCTGACTGGGATGTTTTCCTGATACCTCCTTTAATTGAGTTTCCTAGAAAATTTTCCTCTAAGACCCTGACGTCCTAATAGAGTCTCTAGGTGAGTCTCTTTCTCTCTCTCTCTCTCTCTCTACTTTTCCTCATCTTCTCTTTCTCCCTTTTCTTCACTCTCCCCTTTCCCAACCAGGCCAGCTGAGCTGCATTTCCTTCCCACCTAAGGAAGAGAAGTACCTCCAACAGATTGTCGACTGCCTCCCCTGCATATTGATCCTCGGCCAGGACTGTAATGTCAAGTGCCAGCTATTGAACCTGCTGTTGGGGGTGCAGGTGCTTCCCACCACCAAGCTGGGCAGTGAAGAGAACTGTAAGCTTCGGCGCCTCCGCTTCACCTATGGGACCGAGACTCCAGTCAGCCTGGCTCTCTCTGGACAGTATGAATTAGAGCACACGCTGGCTGCTCACCAGGGCAACTGGGAGACCATCCCCGAGGAGGACTTGGAGGTCCAAGAGGACAGTGAGGACGCCGCTCATGTTTTAGCTGAACTGGAGGTGACGATGCACCATGCCCTCTTGCAGGTACCAGTCTCATACTTACACACTCATTGTGCCCATATGTACCTGCTTATTTTTTCTTTTGGCTTTTTGGAAAATAGTTTGGCAATATATACTGTGGGTTGTGAATAGTACCTTGTGGAGTCAGAGAAACATGATCTACGAAGTTGCAAACAGACAAGGGTGTAGCAGTGCCCATCGCTGCTTCTGCCTGTCATGCTGCAAGGCCCTGTGTAGTTTGCTTGTCTTCCTGTCTCCCATTCTGAAAGAAGAGGAATATGTGAGAATTGCCTCTTGATAAGCTTCTGCAGAAGAGTTATCAGGTTAGAAACCCTTTTTCATTTCTTAGTAGGAGATGTTGCTGGAATTGTCTCTAGATGTCCTCTAAAAGGATGATAAGATGATGGAAATTAATGTTCTTATTAGAATTGAGACCAAGTGAACATTTTTGTGGGTTTTTCCTTAGATCTAGCCATTAATTTACTGAGTGAGACAGCTCATTTCTCTTACTTTATAAAGAACCCAGATCTGGCTCAATGTGTGGAAACATGGCAGTTCTTTCATTTGAAGACTATGTTGGCTTCTCTCGTGAAGTAAACTCCCTGCGGCACTTCTTAGGAGGGCATATGGTCTAGCTAGTGTTCTTACCTCTTAGGAGGGACTCTGCTTATCCTCTGAGCTTCCTTTGGTACTGCATCACTAGGAGTCGGCCATTTGACTAGACCAAATGGGGATCGGCAAAGGATGTGACTATGTCAGCAGTCAGGAGTTGGTAGAAAGAAAAGAGTCTAGTGATGTGCAGAATGAAGAGTTTATCACCTTGGGTTACGGGTGCTGGGAAGGGCAGGCTAGTTTGGCAGGACTTGAGAGAGTGTTTTTTTTCTTTCTTATAACTTTTCCATCTACTCTTCTTCTAGAGGCCTTGGTTTCTCAGTCAGTGAATGAATCCTTTGGCTGTGGCCATGGTCTCTGATAATCTAGGAGTAGATAATGCCTCTCATTTCCTTCCACAGTCCATATTCTTCTTTATATGTTAGAGAGGGCTATGTGACAAGCCCCCATTTTAACTCAGCTCAGTTTTAGTTGTGGGTTTCCTCTGTGTTCAGACTGCAAGCTTGCACTTCTTAGCTCCAAGACAATGTGAGAATTCTTGGATAACTCTGACAATAGCTATGGCAATAATTCTCTTTTATTGACTGAGGCATGTTCAATTGTCCCATGAGTTTCTTCCCAATTTCATAGTTCATCAATATTTGATTCATATTCAATCTCTGTATAGTATACTGCCTTACTCTAGTTCCTTCAGGTTCCAGTTGCTTAGCAGTTTTTAAATTTTAATTTGCTGTAAGAAATACATTTTTTTTTGTGGTACTGGGGATTGAACCCAGGGGCATTCTACCTCTGAGCTACACACTCATTCCTATTTTTTATTCTTTATTTTACTTATTTTATGTATTTATTTATTTATTTATTTATTTAGTGGTACTAGGGATTGAACCTAGGGGCATTCTACCTCCAGGCTACACCCCCAGTCCTATTTTTTTATTCTTTATTTTGAAACAGGGTCTCACTAAGTTGCGGAGGGCCTCACTAAGTAGCTGAGGCTGGCCGTGAACCCAGATCCTCCTGTCTCAGCCTCCCAAGTACTGGGATTACAAGCGTGCGCCACCACACCTGGTTTATTCTTTATTTTGCAACAGGATCTCACTAAGTTGCGGAGAGCCTCCTTAAGTAGCTGAAGCTGGCTGGGAACCTGTGATCCTCCTGTCTCAGCCTCCCAAGTACTGGGAGTACTGGATGTGTGCCACCACGCCCAGCTAGAAATACATTTTTGATCATGCCATTTGTCATAACGTGGATGGACCTGGAGGACATGCTAAAGTGAAATAAACCAGATAAAGAAAGAAAAATACTGCCTGATCTCACTTCTGTGTGGGATCTTAAAAAAAAGAGGTCAAATATACAGAGATAGAGAATAAAAACAGTGGTTTCAGGAGGCGGGAAAGAGAGTGGAGATTGGGAGGAGGAAATGGGCAGATATAGGTCAAAGGATACAAAGTAGTAGATGTGTAGGATATAACAAGCCTAGAAATCTAATGTTCAACCGGAGGACTATAGTAAATAAAATTGTATTGTGTTAGGAGTTTTTCTTAAATAACTAGATTTTGGCTGATCTTATCACAAAAAAGTAATTGTGAGATGATAGATATGTTGATTTGCTTCTCTGTAGTAACCATTTTACTATTATATGTATCCCATAAGGTCATGTTGTAAAGCTCAAATATGCACAATAAAATTTACCAAAAAAGAAAAAAGAAAGATATTTTCCATCAGGACCCAGTACATACATAGGTATTATACATTTGAAATAAAAGTTTCATGAAACAATACTTTTATTTCCTTCAATGCACCTGATATTTTCTTTTATATTCAACTTGATTTTTTTTAAATGATGGTACAACCCACTAGATTTTTTAAAAAATTGATGGTAACAACCCACTGAATTGATGCCACGTGCAGCCTACCGTTGTTACAAGCCAGGTGCCATGACACAGGCCTATAATCCCATCTACTTGGGAGGCTGAAGCAGGAGGATAGCAAGTTGGAGGCCAGCCTCAGCAACTTAGTGAGACCTTGTTGCAAAATAAAAAGGGCTAGGAGTATATTTCAGTGGTAGAGCACTTGCCTAGCATGCATGAGGCCCTGGGTTTAATCATTAGTACCACAAAAACAAAACCTCCCTGTTCAATAGCTGAAATGACTGCTGTAAGTCAGGTGGTGATTTTTCCTGTTCTTGCCTTACAGTCTTGGAATGTGAACATCTGCAGGAGAGGCAAATTATTTGACTGATTTCTCTGTGCCCTTTCATTATTTTGGTTTAAATTTCTTCTCTTTTTTCTAGTGTGTGTGTGTGTGTGTGTGTGTGTGTGTGTGTGTGTGTGTTACTAGGGATGGAACCCAGGGTCTTGTGCTTGCTAAGTATACACTCTACCACTGAGTTACTCCCAGCCCTAAATTTAAATTTCTAATGCTCATTTACTTTTTGTTCCATGAGTTGAAGTGATACATGAAAGTTACAGGAAGGAAAGTGCAAGCTGTTCCCCAAGAGCATGTCTGAGCACATATCTTACTACCTGGTCTCGATATGTAATATGCATGCGAGCTGAGGTCACAGTGGAGGAGGTCACTTGGAGTTGCAATACCAAATCAGCTTTCTCTTGGAAGCTGACATCAATTAAGAGATACAGATTCTCACTCTTCTTGAGGAATTCTTTGGGCTCTGATGTCGTTTCATGTGATTGGTGGGGCTTCCTTAGCCAGTGTTTCTCCGGATCTGTTTTATTCACCAGTGGTTTTGATGTAGAACTTCTAACAGACCCTAGTGGTCTAAGTTTAGAATCCCTTGATGCTGAGCTGCAGAGAATTTTGCAGCCTTTTTGGAATTCAAACACTGCCCTTTCACCACAGTGAGCTCCTGTCTCTGTTAAACACATCAGAGGTGCCTCAGCTCACTGCTGGGAGCAGTGCAGGTCTACCTGGAAGTATGTTCACACCAGTGAGAAAGATATTTTGTTTAGCTTCAGCTATATTTAGAACCAATGAGTTCACTTTAAAGAGCTCTTCTATTTGATTTGTAAAGGGGGCAGTAAAGAAAGGAAGCATTTAGCTAAAGGAAACCAAGATTGAATTAGGGGAAATAGAATGTTCATTTTTGAACTGTCAAATTATCAAAGCAGAATTTCCCCTTGCCCTCTTAGACAATTGTCATTCTTCTAATACATTACTTTAAAGTCCTCATAAATTAGCCATTTTCAGTTTGTTCCACAATAGTCCAATTCATATGGACCAGCATTGCTGGATATTCCCAGCTTTTTAGTTCTGGATCCCCTGAGATTCTTGGTTCATAATTCCACAATAGGAGGAATGCTGTCAAGCCGTTAGTGTCTGAAACCTGGTTTAGTGTTAAAATACAGTATTATTCCTGTTGGCAGTGCACTTCATCATTCTCCATGTTCACTAGTTTTATCTTTATATATAAAAGTACTTCCCCATTCTCACCCTCAACCCCTCTTTCTAGCATCTACATCTACTACCTCCTTTTGATTTCTTCTTATAGGTCTGATGGAACCATTCTTGGGTCTCACTTGCTCAGTCTGGTTTTTTATGTGTATGTATGTGTTTTCCCGTGAGCAATAATTCCCTGTAAAAAATTCCCTGTAAAAATTCCCTGTAAAAAAAGGAATAAAAAGTAGCAGAGGTGATTGGAGTTGCCCGGCTGAGATGGGATTCCTGTAGCCTAGCAGTGGGATTTCATTTACCATTATAGTTACATAGCTTCGGTTGTTCTGCTCTTATCAGTAGCCTGTTTATCCTACCAGGCGCTATCTGGCCCTTTGGACGAATGTACATGTCGCCAACAGCTAGACTGTCACACAACTGCATGGTTATTGGCTCATGGTGATATCTGGTGGGGTATATTTCAGAGAATTTAGGGAGATTAATATTTTCAGGCAAGGTCAGTGACTTGCAAGTAAATGTATTTTTAAAATATTTTTTAATTACAACCAGTTAGAGTAGTAACATTTTCTCTTTATAATTATCAATTAATAGCTATCAGTGGATAGCTAGGCGTGGTGGGGCACACATATAATCCAGTACTTGGGAGGCTAAGACAGGAAGATTGTATGTTCAAAGCCAGTCTAAGCTGAGGGTTGCAAGACCCTCAGCAATTTAGCAAGACCCTACTTTAAAATAAACAAGTAAAAAGGGCTGGGGGCATGGCTCAGAGGTAGAATGCCCCTGGGTTCAATCCCTAGTATTAAAAAAAATAGCTATAGAGGAAATAGTTTGTTTTTAATATAATATAGATATTGATTTTTAAGATTTGGGCAGTTAATGCTTTCACAATCCATAATCATAAAGGATATAAATATATACATATATATGTTCACATATATATGTGTGTGCATATATATGTATGCATTCATATACATATGTGTGTGTGTATATATATGTAGAGAGAGAGAGATCATCTCTATCTTTCGGCCTCAGCCTCCTAGGTAGCTGGGGTTGTGGGCATGAGCCACCATGCCCTGTTTGCAAAGGATCTTAAAATGATAAAACTTACACAAAATTTTAACCCCCAAATTTCCTAAACACTGCTTGTTGCTAGAAAATTAGCTTCTTTCAGTTTTTGACTAGTTATTGGTATTTATTATGGTGCCATATATAACAAATTTTATATGTTACCTTTAGTTAGATACTCCATTGTCTCTTGAATGTAGCTAGATTAAAAGATAAAGGTTGAGCTGGGCATTGTGGTATACTCCTGTAATCTCAGTACTTGAGAGGCTGAGACAAGAAGCATTGCAGGATTGAGGTTCTCGCACTGTAACTTAGTGAGTTCCTGTTTTAAAATAAAATAGGGCTGGGAGTGTAGCTCATAGGTAGAACAGCTTTGGGTTCAGTCCCCAGTACCAAGAAGATGGTCTCAGGAGGAGGAAGAATATGGCATTAGGCCAAAAATGCTTATTCCGAGGGAAAAGAAACAAGGGTAGGGTAATATGTACAAGGCAGAGAAATAAAGAATGAAAATTTAGAGGTATAATTAACATAAAGAAAGTATTCTATGGAGGAAAAAAAGGCAAACTAAAGTGGTTAAAAGGGCTGTGAGAAATTGAGGCAAATGCTAAATTATAAATACCGTATATCCAGTAATCCTATGTTATTTGAATTTAATATCTTTTTCTTTTCCCCTGACACACACTAGCATATAGAGTGAAATGTACCACCCTGCATACATTGTTCTTTGCCAAAAAGAACCTGAGAATACCAATTATAGGTTAATAGACCTATTAAGGATGTGTGTGGTTTAGAGGCAAGATTTTTTTGTGTGGTGCTGTGGATTGAACCCAGGGCCTCAGGCATGCTAAGCACAGGTTCTACCACTGAGCTAAACCCTTGAGATCAAGATTTATTTTTTTTAAATCCATGCTTGTAATCCCAGTACTTGGGAGGCTGAGACAGGAGGATCACAGGTTCTTGGCCAGCCTCAGCAACTTAGCAAGGCCTTCCTCAACTTAGTGAGACCCTGTTTCAAAATAAAAAATAAAATAGGGCCGGGGGTGTAGCTCAGAGGTAAAATGCCCCTGGGTTCAATCCCCAGTACCACAAAAGGAAAAAAATTCCTGTGCTCACCATAGTAACCTTGATGATTCTTAAAAGTAGCCTGAAGCTGAGGTCATCTTTTCTTAATTCACCATCAGTCATTTATCTTTGGCCTTGCAAACTAGCTCTTAGAGAGAAAAAACAATAGAGATTACCAATTTAATCTTCCTCTTTGTCTTCTCCTTTTGTTAGGACCCTGTCTATCTCTTTCTTACAGCAAATGGCCTCCTTTCTGTTTTTTCTATCTCAAAAACTTGTTAGAGTCCCCTTCTTGGATTCAGACTCAGAGCTTGAAAGTAATGTCAGTAGGCAGAAGTCTGTTTGAGCTTTTTCTTTCTGACTTCTTTTGTGATATCTCAGCTAGTCCTTGGAGGGTAGAGTCTTATTTCATAGCATAGTCTTTATTCTGTAGATAGCATATACCTTTCAACATAGAACCCTAAGATCATTGGGATCCTTGAAATCATCTTGTCCATCCTTAACTCTGCTTTCAGAATTTGTCCGACACACAGTGGACCTGTAGTGACTGATGAAACATGGTCTTTTTCTTTGTGCAGACCTGGGTTTGCATCCTAGATATGACACTTACCTGTGTGACTCTCATTTGTAAGATGGGACTAGTAGTCCCTATCTTTTAGAATTGGTGTGAGGCTAAAATGAGAGTTATATATAGGGGGCCTAGCACTGTCTGGCACATAGTAAGCCAGTTCCCTCTTCCCTTTGAATGACAGGCTCTTGAGAAGAGGATTTCCTACTGTCCCAGTCACCTATCCTTCCCTGATAACCATCCATGTTGGAAGTCCTTCCTTTTGTCAAAATTAAGTCTTTCTTATTCCAGCGAACTTACAGTCACTATTCTACCTTGTTAGACAGAAAGTTATTCATAATTCATTATGACTTATTTGTAATAAAATGAAAGGAAAAAGATGTTATAAAGAGGTAATTAGGGGGGAGGGACACCAAGAGCTGTGTGCATGTATGTTAACACCAAACTGATACTCATTGTGATGTGAGACTACAATGCACCAATAAAAACATAAAAAAAGAAAAAAAAAAGAAAAGAGGTAATTAATACAGAAGAATATAAAAGCTAAAAGGTGAAATCTTCCCTCCCTCCTCTTTCTCTCTTCCTTATTGTACTATTTAGTCTCTCGGTGGATCTAGTAAGTAGTAAGGGAATAAAACTTCACTTCCCACTTTTATTTGCCCCTATGGATACCTGGTTGTTGACTTCAAGGTAGAATGTATAGAGGCTATTCAGTCCATTGTTGTCATCTTGTCTGTTACCTAATTCTTTACAATATGAAATAGAGAAAATCATTCAGATCCTTAAAGCCTTGGGTGTTTGGGATTGTAAATATTTATCCACATTTAACATGATGGCCTCATGCTTTCTGTGGCTAGTTTAGGGCAATGGTTGTGATTGTTTTTTCCATGTATTATGTCTGGCTTCTGAGTGACCACATGATGTTATTACTAGGTAGAGGGATGGACTTGTATCCACTCTATGTTGACTTCTGGGGTAGAGCTTTGGGTTGGCTTCCGATTAATCCCAGTTTCTTATGAGGCATTTCACATTCTAGAAACCCATTCAGTTGCAGCTCCCCTTTGGAGATTATTTGTACCAACCAATCAAGGTATTTTCTATAATGTAACAAGAATAGAGAGGTATTTTCTTAATATGTAATTAATACTTAAGAGTGAAAGTAAGTTTAATAAACTGCATGTAAAAATGAAAAAGAACCAACCCTGTGAAAAAACAAATGGGTAAAACTTATTGTGTGTCCTGTGAGGGTGGCATGAGAGGACAATTTTAAGTAAAGATGGCTAGAAGCCAGGCGTGGTGGCTCAAGCCTGAAATCCTAGTACTTGGGAGGCTGAGACAGGAGAATCTCAGGTTCACAGCTAGCCTCAGCAACTAGCAAGGCCCTCTGCAACTTAGACCCTGTTTCAAAATAAAAAATAGCTCAGAGTAGAATGCCTCTGAATTCAATCCCTGGTACCACACATACACAAAAAAAGGTGGCTAGAGCTAGGTGTAATGTAATCCAGCCACTCAGGAGACTGAGGCAGGAAGATCCCAAATTCGAGGCCAGCCTGGGCAAATTAGTGAGACCTGTCTTATAATAAAAAATAAAAAGGCCTGCAGATGTAGCTCAGCGGTAGAGCTTTTTCAATCCCCAGTACTGCCAAAAATAAATAAATAAATAAATAAAAATAAATAAAGCTAGGATGTGGGGACAGTGATTGAGGTTAAGGCTGTATAAATTGCTGTGCTGTATAAACGTGAGGCTTCAGAATGGTAGAAAATGCAAAGACATCTGCTACCTACTACTAACTTTAGCTTGAGTACATCACTGTTTTCTGTTTGAATCATCAATTAGTATAATCACCCTTCACTATAACTGAGTTAGTAATGGAGTAAGGAGTCCTCATCAATAAGAGCCAGTATTCTCAGTAAGCAGTTAGCCTTCAGTGATTGAGTGATTGCTTCTTGACATTTAAAATAGTTTTGTTTTGAGGATTGAGGAAAGGAACAGTTCACGTAAGGTTATGTCCATACATGAAGATATCACTACCAATCTCACTAACATGTATGGAGAGGAAGGAAGGGGGAACAGGGTGGGGTACAGAGGGAAATACACCAAGTAATGTGTGCATGTATGTTTGTATCACTTTGAATCTCACTATGGTGTATAATTACAGTGTACCAATAAAATATAAAAAAAGAATTGGAATGAAATAAAATTAAATAGTGTTGTTTTACATAAAAACAAAACCAAAGTGTTATTCTGGTGTTTGGAGAGTAGCAAGTACCTTTCTATTGAATTCTCTAATCCTGCCAGGAAAGTTTATGGTAGCTGGTGAACTTCTGTACGTTCCATGGAGTTGGACAGACTGCATGTTATAAGAAATCTCTTTAGGAATTTACTGTGATTCAAAATGGGATTTAAGGAATATTTTCATGATTCCTTAAGATGCTTTTTCTTAGGAGCAAAATGCTTTCTCACTGCTTTATTCTTGGAATAGATGCAAACAGCAATTTGAGATAAATGTGTGGGATAAAATGTGTGGGATGTGGGTTGAAAGATAGAACATTTTACATATGATGATGATTGAATGTGGTTTTGAGCAAGTAGTAAAGGCATCATTTCTTCTTTAATTCATTTTGTATTTATTTACTGGATGCTTACTAATACCAGGCACTGTACTGGGTGCTAGGAAGGGGTAGTCTTCCCTGTAACTGACAGTCTGAGGTCAGACTTCTATCTCAGGTGGCCATAACAGGGCCGAGGATATCTGGCTTGTCCTCCCTGTATTAATTATTATTTTTTTCACTTCCTGTCTCCAGGAGACAGTGCTGGCTTCCCTTTTTGTTTATAACCACCAAACATGAGTCACCCCTTCACTGAGTATTGCAGAATTGCCTATCACATTGCAGTCTAATTTGTACTGCTTCCAGGTCTCCGCCTGCAGCTCTTTGCCCGTCTTCTGACAGTCATGATAGAGCAGTGAGACCAACTGCACAAATGAACTAACTGGGGAAGGGAGATGAGAGGGCATGGTTTTCTGTCTATTTTTTGTTTAGTACAAGATATATTTAGGATTTAGGAGTAGACAGCTTCTTTCTTTTTTCCTCCCTCTTTTTTTGGTACTGGGATTGAAACGGGGGGCACTTCATCCATTGAATTATACCCCTAGCCCTATTTATTTATTTATTTATTTATTTATTTATTTATTTATTTGACAGGGTCTCACTGGCCCAGGCTAGCCTAAAACTTCCAATCCTCCTATCTCAGCCCCCCCCCCCAAGTACTGTGATTATAGGCATATAACCCTTCACCAGGCTGGATGGCTTCTTTCTTTCACTTTTTTTTGTTGTTGTTAGTACTAGCAATTGAACCCAGGGGCATTCTACCTCCAAGCCACACCCCAGTACTATTTTTTTTCCCTTTAATTTTGAAACAGGGTCTCATTAAATTGCTGAGGGCCTCCCTAATTTCTGAGGCTGGCTGCAAACCTGTGGTCTTCCTGCTTCAGCCTCCCCAAGTACTGGGATTACAGGCATGTGCCACCGTGCCTGGCTTGGACAGCTTTTTTCTAGATGCCAACATATCAGGCCATATTCTACCATAGATAGTCTTGAATCCACTTTTTTAAAAAATTTAGCCAGGTGTGGTGGCACACGCTTGTAATCCCAGTACTTGGGAGGCTGAGACTGGAGGATCTGGGTTCGTGGCCAGCCTCAGCTACTTAGTGAGGTCCTCTGCAACTTAGTGAGACCCTGTTTCAAAATAAAGAATAAAAAATAGGGTTGGGGGTGTAGCCCAGAGGTAGAATGCCCCTGGGTTCAATCCCTGGTACTGCCAAAAAAAAAAAAAAATTGCACCTATGAGCAAACAAAGTCAACAAATAAATTTGGCAGCTGGTTCTGTTGTACACACTTTTTTTTTTTTAATGGAAACCCATCAAATAAACAAGCAAACAAAATTCTTCCTGAAAATTTTCTAAATACTTTGATTTTGAATGTTTAAGCTTTCTTCTTATAAGTTTGATAAGTCTGTTAAGAGTGTTTAATAAGTCTGTTAAGAATGTTTATATTTAGGGGAGCTTTGCAAAAAAACATTTTCACCTATAATTCTACCTAGTATAACTGTTAATTTCTTGGGATCCTTTTTAGTCTTTATCTGATTATTATATGTGATTATAATGTTGGTATTTATGCAATTGTATGTTCCATTCTAAACCTTGACATTCTTAGGTACCAACTTTTTAGAAAATACCTCTCTGAAGTGACTCACACACCAGCATGTGTGACTCAGGGTAGCAAAAGGGGTTGTTTTGAACAGCAAGATGATCATCAAACTAGTTTTCCAACCAGAACACATTCCCTGCAATTTCAGGCACAGATGAAACAGCAAATTCCTTTGGGCCTGGGCTTGGGTGAGGAGTAGGTGGATTTATGCAGTGTTTGCTCAAATTATAAATGGGGAGATGCGAAAAGCACTTTAGCTTATGGGAGTTCAAAGTGGCCAGCCAAATGAACACCATGTGACCTACCTGAAGATAAAGCTCAGTTCTCTGTTGGAAAGAAGATGAGGTGTTTGTGCTTTGCTGGGAATGGAAAAGATAAAAAAACAATACACATACGCTAGTGTCCGTGTCCATGGGAAACAGATACTAGATGTAACAGGCTGCCATTTCCCAGTCCTTTCTTACTTACCTAGAGAAGGTTACCAAAAAGGGAAAGGTCTCAGGTTTTATTTTTTTAATATTTTATCAGAAATACCTGCTGCTCAGCCAGGCGTGGTGGCACTTGCCTATAATCCTGGTACTTAGGAGGCTGAGACAGGAGGATTGCAGGTTTGAGGCCAGTCACAGCACCTTAGTGAGACCCTTAGTAATTTAGCAAGACCTTGTTTCAAAAATAAAAAATAAAATAGGCCTGGGAGTCTAGCTCAGAGGGCTCAAATAAAGTAAGGAATGAAAGTAGAAACTAGTCTGAAAAGGAATTAATAAAATTGTATATCCTTCAGATTCAAATATTCAGTCTGATAACTGTTTTTTGTTTGTTTTTTAATTTTTTGTAATACTGTGGATTGACCCCAAGGACATTCTACCTCTGAGCTATACCTCCAGCCCCTTTTATTTTTCATTTTGAAACAGTCTTGCTAAATTGCTGAGGGTCTCGCTAAATTGCTGAGGCTGGCCTATAACTTTTTTTTTTTTTTTTTTGGTGGTACCAGGGATTGAACCCAGGGGCATTCTACCTCCGGGCTACACCCCCAGTCCTATTTTTTTATTCTTTTTATTTGGAAACAGGGTCTCACCAAGTTGCCGAGGGCCTCACCATGCCCACTGGCCTATAACTTTTGATCCTCCTGTCTCAGCCTCCCAAGTACTGGAATTATAGGCACATGCCACCATGCCCAGCTCAGTCTGATATTTGTTAAGGACTCAAACTTTAACAGATGTGTGTTGAGTTCTTTATCTGTAAGGCTATGGAGTCTGTATACCCATGAATGTGATATACTCCTAGCCATCCCTGTACATAGACAGTTTCAGAGATAAGAGAAGCAACCTGTACAGTGGATGGAAATACATGCTTGTAAGTGCTTTGAAACTCCTCAGGAAAGAAGTAGAAAGTAAACTATAGTCTAGGAAAAGGAGTAGGAAGGTTTGTTTCTAAACCAAAGATCATCTGGAAACTCACTTTAGAAACTTGGGAATATTAGTTAAAATTGGATTCAGTTGTATATAATATCATCCCCCAAAACAAAAGCTTAAACAAGATAGGGCTTGATTTTTTTTCCTTACACAAAAGAAGTATGCAGCTAGGCAGCTGAGAGCTGGCTCACAGCTCTGTGCCAGCAGGGACCCAGGGTCATTCTTCCTTTTTGCTGTATCATCCTTAGTGCTGTCTCTCACCCTCAGGTTTGCCTAGGTCTGCTGCACCACGACTTGCACTAGCTGTCACATCCAGGCAGGAAGACAGGCAAGGCCAAAGGGTGTACTTACTGGTAGAATTGCCCTCCCCTAAAGAGCTTTCCTGGAAGCCCCACTCTATCTGTAAAGGACATTTCCTTCCCCAAAATATTGTTTAGGCAAACCTCAGTCTCTGTCATACCAAGACTTAGGTGGCTAAGACTTTGGGATACCTGCAAAATCTTACAGTAGGACAGTAATTATGTTGGGTGAACTTGGCCTTTAGTTTGCTGCATAATTGATTGGCTCAACAATATTAAGGACTTACTTTTTGCTAGGCACTAGAGTTATAATAGTAAAAAAGATAAATATGGTTCCTGCCCTCAAAAGGTTTATAGACTAATGGGGAACAAAATGGATTTTAAGTAAGAAAGTTATAAATGTGTCAAACATTAATAAGGGGAAGTAAAGAGTGCTTGGGTTGTGTAATAGGAAGGACTATGTAAGGATGTGACATGACATACACATCGAAATTTAAAGGATGCTTGGGATTTAGCCAAGTTAGAAAGTAGGGATGGGGGTGTGAGAGGAGGGCAAGAGGAGGAGGAATGTTCTAGGCAGACTCACTCAGTCTGACAATTTTCATAACAGTTCCTTTCCTCCTATTATTTGTCTTATTTCTTTATCAGAGGGAATTAGTGGGAATTTCCAAGCAACAAAGGAAGGCAGGGACTAAACGTTCTTTTTATCTGAAATGGCTAAAGGGACTGGCATCCTTTCTACTTGTGTGTTTTTTTCACTCTCTCTAGATGAGTGCTGGCCTTCATAGGCTGTACAAGGGAGTGTTAGTAACCAAGGAAGGAGGCAGACAAATGACTGGGGTACACTGGAGTCCAGTTGCTCCACCATAGATCTGGATTTTGGTCTCAGTGTGGGACTCTGGGGAGGCAAGGATTGGTTATGACCCTGAGGTGCTGATATGACCCCCTTCCCCTTCCAGGAAGTAGACATTGTGGTGGCACCATGCCAAGGCCTCCGGCCTGCAGTGGATATTCTGGGTGATTTGGTGAATGACTTCTTGCCTGTGATAACCTATGCGCTCCACAAAGATGAACTCTCCGAGAATGATGAGCAGCAGCTTCAGGAAATCCGAAAGTATTTTTCCATTCCCGTGTTCTTTTTCAAAGTGCCGAAGCTGGAGATAATAGACTCCTCCACCAGGAGAACAGAGAGTGAAAGATCACCACTATATCGCCAGCTGATGGACCTGGGCTATCTGAGCAGCAGTCACTGGAACTGTGGGGCCCCCAGCCAGGACACTAGAGCGCAGAGCATGTTGGTGGAGCAGAGTGAGAAGCTGAGGCACTTGAGCACATTCACTCACCAGCTGCTACAGGCTCGCCTGGTGGACGCAGCCAAGGCTCTGAACTCAGTGCACTGCCACTGCCTTGACATCTTCATTAACCAGGCCTTTGACATGCAGCGGGACCTGCAGATTACTCCCAAACGCCTAGAGTACACTCGGAAAAAGGAGAATGAGTTGTATGAGTCACTGATGAATATTGCCAACCGAAAGCAGGAGGAAATGAAGGACATGATTGTTGAGACACTTAACTCCATGAAGGAGGAACTTCTGGATGACGCTACCAACATGGAGTTTAAAGGTAAGTCCCTACAAGCTTGTGGGGTGCTGGGACTTACAGGAGCTTTTAACCCTTTTCTAGCTGGAAATTGGGTACATGAATGCTTAAGGTTACCATCAGGAACTCCTCTTAAATCATGTAGCCAGAGCGGCCCCTCTTGTTCTCAGGGACCTTCCTGTAAGATTCCATTGTTATTCCTTCCCATGACCATTAGCCCAACTTTTGGGGAAATAGTCTTAATAGCTCTCTAATCTTTGCTTCTTTTCTATGCCCTGGCCATAATGCAGCTGGAGAAGAGCTGCTTAAAGAATTGCACTAAGTCTTGCCAGGCGTGGTGGCGCACGCTTGTAACCCTTGTACTAGTACTTGGGAGGCGGAGACTGGAGGATCCGGGTTCGCGGCCAGCCTCAGCTACTTAGTGAGGCCCTCTGCAACTTCGTGAGACCCGGTTTCAAAATAAAGTATAAAAAATAGGGCCGGGAGTGTAGCTCGGAGGTGAACGCCCCTGGGTTCAATCCCCGATACTGCCAAAAAAAAAAAAAAAAGAATTGCACTAAGTCTCGCTTTAACCTTTACTCTCTCCGCATGGCCCAGTCTTCTTTCTTCATGGCTCTTCTTTTTGTCACATGGTCTCATTTTCTTCTCAGCCTTCTCCTGAAACCCAGCTCAGGAGAACTTCCCAAAGTAGTGTTTTTAGCTTTTCTGCCAGCCCCATTCTTCACAAACAGCTATTAGCAAAATTGGGCAAAAGCAATTGGTCAGGTCTTTTGGTGTCTGAGGTTTAGATGCTGCTGACTTTGTATACTGATGACTGTATAAACCTCCATGTGTGAACATGGACGCTGCTACCTTCAATTAAAATGACATGGTTTGCAATGTACTCCTTAGTTCCTCAGTCATGAGTATACATCCAAATCCCCTAGGAGGTTTTCTGGAAATACTTGTGATCAAGACCACTGAAGACCATTCCAGATTTAATAAGGATTTCTGACATGGATCATGGTGTCAGTGTGTTTCAGAATCCTTCCTAGGTAGACTCCACTTACTTCCATTTTTTTAGATGAGGGAACTAAGGCTTAAAGTACCAGTTAAATACCACGCCCAGGGTCTCACAGCTAGTGAGTTGCAGCAGCAGGGTTTGGATCCTGACAGTCTGATTCCAGAGCCTGTGGACTTTTCATTTCCATGCTTTGCCACTGCTTAATCTGTTCCCAGTTACTGATGCCACCTTCTTCCTGATACCCAGCTTCAACACCTCAGTGTATCTTTAACTCTCTTCTTTCCCTTGTCATCGTGTCTAATCAGTTGCCAAGTACCAGTCAGGCTTCCATATTTATCTTTTCTATTTTGTCTTCTTTAGTCTAACTGAACTATTGCTACTTTATCTTCCTGACTTCTTTCTCTTCTTTCCCCACTTCATCTTTATTGACTCCCTCTTGCTACAGACTAAGTTTACACTCCTCAGCCTCGTATTAAAGATCTTCCAAAGCCTAGCCCTTACCAACTTTGCCAGTCTTATTTCAACTGTGCCCCTTCCTATGATTTTTATTTGGCTTGGTCTTAGCTGCTTGCTGTCCTCCATACACTCCCTTCATCTTTTCTTTGCTTGTGCCCTGCCTTGAACCTGAAATGTCTTTTATTTTTGTCTACGAGTTTCAAATCCTACCTACCTGTTAAGCCCTCTCCAGGAGCCATTTTTTCTTACAAAATCTTTAATTTTTTTAACCTACTAACAGTTGCACTCATTCAAACTGCAGCATTTTACCTATAACTTATTTCTGCTGTATTTTATTTTCTATCTTTTACTATGATTATTTATGTTCTTCTGGCTATTTTCTAAAATCTTGGAGTTGAAGGAGAGTAGGCTCCAAGTCTTATTCATCATCATATCACTTGCAGCAAATAACACGCAGGGTTTTATTGTTACTGTTGTTGTTTGCAGTACTCAGGATTGAATCCAGGGCCTCATTCATGCTAGGCAAGTGCTCTACCACTGGGCTACATCCCCAGCGCCAACACAGAACTCTAAAACTGTGTGTGTGTGTGTGTGTGTGGTGTGTGTGTGTGTGTATGTTTTACTGGGGGTTGAATTCAAGGACATTCTACCTCTGAGCTATAACCCAACCCTGTTTTATTCTTTTATTTTGAAAGAAGGTCTCACTAAGTTGCGGAGGGACTCACTAAGTTGCTGAGGTTGGCCCTGAACCCATGATCATCCTGTCTCAGCCTCTCAAGTACTGGAATTACAAGTGTGCACCACCATGCCCGGCTCAAAAATCTTGAATGTAGCACATCTTTGGAGAATGAATGAGTTTGTAAATAATGGTATCTAGCTATGCCACACTTATAAATGCAAGGGAAATGTAGTTGACTTTAGCAAGGATTTCTTATAAGACTTTTTAAAGATGAACTCAGGTACATCTTTGGTGAATTCCCACTGCAGGGAGGAGTGGCTGAGAAATGCTCACTTGGAGTGGAAATCCTGAGAAGTCCTCTCAACATTTAGTTAGGGACACTGAAGCACCAGTGCTGGGGTCATAGTGCACATGATGGATGGAGGTTTGGGCAGCAAGGTCGGGCAGTAAAATATCTGATTGTCTCTACTGTGCCAGGCATACATGTTTGGTACCTGGATATAGTGGTTAGATAAAAAGAGGTAGGAGTAACTGGGGAACAAATAGATCACGTGTCTGACTCTATTAACTACATTGTGGATCTGCTTCCCTAGATGGCCACATATTAGATACAACTTATATGTCTGGCTCTTACCTTATTCTAAGACTTTTCAGGGTACCCTTGAAGCAATGATAAATAGATTTTAAAAGAGAGCTACCATGTATCTCTGTTACTGTTATTTGTCTTTATTTATTTATTTATTTATTTTTTGCGGTATCAGGGATTGAACGCAGGGGCGTTCTACCTCTGCGCTACGCCCCCGGCCCTATTTTTTATACTTTATTTTGAAACCGGGTCTCACGAAGTTGCAGAGGGCCTCGCTAAGGAGAGGAAGAGAGAGAGACAGGGAGAGAGAGAGCGAGAGAGCTGAGGCTGGCCGCGAACCCGGATCCTCCGGTCTCTGCCTCCCAAAGTACTGGGATTACAAGTGTGCGCCACCACGCCCGGCCTTATTTGTCTTTAAATACAGGTAATACATGCACACTGGGAGACATGATATACATACTTTATAAAATACTTTTTTGTGTGTGTGGTACTGGGGATTGAACCCAGGGGCATTCTACCTCTGAGCTACACACCCAGCCGGATTTTATTCTTTCATTTTGAAACAGGGTCTCACTAAGTTGTAGAAGGCCTCACAAGTTGCTGAGGCTGGTCGCAAACCTGCTATCTTCCTATCTCAGCCTCCCAAGTACTGAGATTACAAGCATGCGCCACCACGCCCAGCTATACTTATTTTTTAAAAGATAAGAAATTGCCAGGCACAGTAGCACATGCTACTGTAATCCCAGTACTTGGGAGGCTGAGACAGGAAGATTGCAGGTTTCAGGCCAGTCTCAGAAATTTTGCGAGACCCTCACAATTTAGCAAGACACTGTTTCAAAATAAAAAATAAAAAGGGCTTTGGGTTTAGCTCAGAGATAGAAGGCCTCAGGGTTCAATCCCCAGAAAAAAAAAAACATAAAAAAATAGGTGATATGCACCTGTAAGCCAGGTGACTTGGGAGGCTAAGGCAGGAGGATTGCAAATTTGAGGCTAGTCTTAGCAACTTAGCAAGACCCTGTCTCAAAATAAAGTATAAAAAGGGCTGGGGATGTAGCTTAATGGTAGAGCACCCTCGGGTTCAATCCCCAGTACAAATAAAATAAAATAGAATAAAATAATATAATAAAATTCAAAGGTACAAAGACACTATATCCATCTATCCAGTTCTCTCCATAGGTTCTCTTGCACCTTGCTGATTCACCTTTTCAATGTATATCTTAGGGAGCCTTTTCCATAAAATACAAATCTGGCTTCTTCTAATGGAATTATCTCTTTTTTTTTTTTTTGCTTGTTTGTTTGGGTTTTGGTCCTGGGGATTGAATCCAGTGGCATTCTACCTCTGAGCTACACCCCCAGCCCTATTTTATTTTTTATTTTGAAACAGGATCTTATTAGGTTGCTGAGAGTCTCGTTACATTGCTGAGGCTGTCCTCAAACCTATGATGCTCTTGTCTCAGCCTCCCAAGTACTGGGATTACAGGCATGCACCACCATGCCCAACTTAATGGAAATATCTTAATCTTTTAAATTAGTCTCCCATTGATAGATATTTAAGCTGTTTCCTTTTTTCTTTGTACTTTTACAAATTGTACTTTATTGATCATAATTATACATGTATGTATTTGTGACTTATAAGGATATATTTCTAGAAAAAGAATTCCTAGAAGCAGAATAGGTCAAAGGGTATGTAGATTTTTCAATTGATTGGTTGGCTTAAAATTTTCATAGATATTTCCAGATTTCCTCTGAAGGGGTGATACCAATTTAAATTTCCACCAATAGACTTGAGAGTGTCATTCTAGGAACATATCTTTTTTTTACTTCTTTTAAGTTTTTGTCCTCTGGCTTACAAAATAGATTTTTTAATCTTGAGAGGTGGTGGCATGGTAGGGACAATTGAGTTTTACTTTTCATTTATTTAGTAATTTTTTTATTTTTTGGTGGTACTGGGGATTGAACCCAGAGGCATTCTACCTCCGGGCTACACCCCCAGCCCTATTTTTTATTCTTTATGTTGAAACAGGGTCTCACTAAGTTGTGGAGTGCCTCACTAAGTAGCTGAGGCTGGCCGTGAACCCATATCCTCCAGTCTCAGCCTCCCAGGTACTGGGATTACAAGCGTGTGCCACCATGCCTGGCTTAGTGATTATTGATTGGACTAAAATTCCTGACTCTTGGATTCTTCTCAGATGCTAAGCAGTGAGAAATTTTACAAAGATCCTCAGCTTTGGAAATCAGGGAGCTTTGGGTTCAAATGCTAGCCGTATTACTTCCTAACTGTACTTTCCCCTTCCTGATGCCTGCTTTATCCTCTCTCTTAGGCTGTTTCCTGACATATAGTATATAACCAGTAATACCCACCTAGCAAAGTAAATGTGAAGATGAAATTACATTGCTGATGTTTAAATGCTTATTATTGGCTGACACAGGAGTATTGCAGGTCCAAGACCAGCCTCAGCAATTTAGTGAGACTCTCAGCAACCTAGTGTATCCTATTTCAAAATAAAAAATAGGGCTTGGGGCGTGGCTCGGAGGTAGAATGCCGCTGGGTTCAATCCCCAGTACCATGAAAAAAAAAAAGAAAAAAAATGCTTATTATTGTGCCTTTCAAATAGTTTGCATGCAATAATGTTATTCCTTCCCTCCTATAAATGCAACATAAAAGCTAACAAAATCAACAGGTTGATTTTATTTATTTATTTATTTATTTATTTATTTATTTATTGTATTCTACCTCTGAGCTACACCCCCAGCCCTATTTTTTATTCTTTATTTTTGAAACAGGGTCTCACTAAGTTGCAGAGGGCCTCGCTAAGTAGCTGAGGCTGGCTGCAAACCTGCGATCCTCCTGTCTCAGCCTCCCAAGTACTGGGATTACAAGCATGTGCCACCACACCCAGCTAACAGACTGATTTTATACCTCATTGTTCCTTCTCAGGATCTTAGCTGCCGTAAATAGTTGAGCATTATATGGCCCTTGATCATGATGAGGGTCAGAGTTCATCAACTAACCATGTCTTTTGTAGCCATCATCATGGTAGTTTATTGGCTCTGACTTGGGAGCCGCCTTTATATAATGAGCTTGCCCCTTTCCCTCATAGCTAAGTAGCTTATTTCTCTGCCTCCATAGATGTCATTATTCCTGAGAATGGAGAACCAGTGGGCACCAGAGAGATCAAATGCTGCATCCGACAGATCCAGGAACTTATCATCTCCCGGCTTAATCAGGCAGTGGCTAATAAGCTGATCAGCTCAGTGGATTACCTTCGTGAGAGCTTCGTCGGAACCCTGGAAAGGTGTCTGCAGAGTTTAGAGAAGTCCCAGGATGTCTCAGTTCACATCACCAGTAATTATCTCAAACAGGTATGCAAAGAATGGTTGCTGAGATACTGTGTCACAGATAACACATGGAATAATTCACATACAAGCCCAACTTCAAATCAGCCAAGAATTTCAACTTTTTCCAATCCAGTTTGAATTTTATTGTTTTCCTATCACATGACCACTGCCTGTGGGAGGTGCTGGTGAGCTGTAAAATTACAGTTGATAAACATGAAGACAAAGTAAAAAAACCTAACTAGTCACAAAATAAATGATCAACCTGAGTTGACTTTGTATAGCTATTGAGGGACAATGTTGGAAATGTTAAGACTGGGCTGTGTTATTGAAGTGAAAATTAGTTATTACATTTTTGAAATAGCCATTCTACTTGGGGCATGTTTTCTTTTGTATGTTTTCTTTCAGATCTTAAATGCCGCCTATCATGTTGAAGTCACGTTTCATTCAGGGTCTTCAGTTACAAGGATGCTGTGGGAGCAAATCAAGCAGGTAGGGGGGTTGCTTAGAGAGAAAGTTTCAGTCCTCACTGACTCACATGAATTCTAGTCACTCCAGTAGAGAACAGATATCCAGGATCTGCTGTTAAGATAAGGTGGAAATGCATTCTGGTTTGCCCGCCTGAGAAAATTCTGGTTCATGCCTATTGTCAAATAATTATTGACAGTGCTCCCTTTAATTCTTAAAAGTGGAAGGTTGAAATGATACTTCATGGAGCTATAAGACTCCACTTCACTAGTTTCTTCATATTTCTTCTACCCAGCCTTCTTTTTTTTTTTTTTTTGCGGTACTGGGGATTGAACCCAGGGGCGTTCTACCTCCGCGCTATACCCCCGGCCCTATTTTTTTATACTTTATTTTGAAACCTGGTCTCATGAAGTTGCGGAGGGCCTCACTAAGGAGAGAGAGAGAGAGACAGGGAGAGAGTGAGAGCGCTGAGGCTGGCCAGTCTCTGCCTCCCAAAGTACTGGGATTACAAGCGTGCGCCACCACGCCCGGCCCTCTTCTACCCAGCCTTCTGCCCAGTTTTTTTTTTTTTTTTTCAGAATAGCAATGTTGTTGCCAGAGGCCAGGGGTGTGCTTCTTATTCTGGAATTGGATCTGGCTTTTATGCAGAGCTATTTACTGCTTCCGGTTCAGGCACTCCCTGATACTGAATGAGGGTTTGTGAACATGTAGACTAGGCCTAGTGTTCTTTGATGCCTTCCTCTGGGCTGAGCCCGGGTTTGGGGGTAGGTGGAATTGGAGAGGAACCTTGGACTTCATATGGCTCCTGTCGTAAGAGTCTGCTCCTAATGTCTGGATAACCCAGAAGAGGAAGGGCATTGTTGGGGCTGTCTAGTAGTTCTTTTCTCCATCTCTCAATGATCTCATTGTCCTCATCTTGGCAGATCATCCAGCGCATCACATGGGTGAGCCCACCTGCCATCACTCTAGAGTGGAAGAGGAAGGTGGCCCAGGAAGCCATTGAGAGCCTCAGTGCCTCCAAGTTGGCCAAGAGCATTTGCAGCCAGTTCCGGACTCGGCTCAATAGTTCTCATGAGGCTTTTGCAGCCTCTTTGAGGCAGGTTGGTATGTAGGGGAGGAGATGCAGCTGGAATAAGCAAAGAAGAGCCTTAGAAGAGGGGAATATTTTGCTCTCTGCTCTCCATATCATTTTTAAAATGTTGGCCTTCCTCCTTTCCTCCTTCCTTCCTTTCTTCCTTCCTTCCTTCCCTCCCTCTCTCCCTCCCTCCCTCCCTCCCTCCCTCCTTGCTTGCTTCCTTCCTTCCTTCCTTCCTTCCTTCCTTCCTTCCTGTTTTTGTTTTTGGTACTGGGAATTGAACCATTCTACCTCTAAGCCACACGCTCCAGCCCTATTTTATATATTTTTTTGTTTTGAAACAGGATCTCACTAGGTTGCTGAAAGTTGTATTTTTCTTTCTGTTTTGTTAAAGTATAAATTATAAGAAGCTTCATGAATGAATTTTTCCTGTGGATGTTTTTCTAACTCTAGGGAGAGTGGGAGGAGCTCACTTAATTTATCCCCATTTTGCTGAATGAGAAAGTAACTAAAGGAGTAGGCCCAATGCTGTGGCCTGCACCTGTAATCCCAGCTACTTGGAAGGCTGAGGCAGGAAGATCACAAGTTCGAGGCCAGCCTGGGCAACTTAGCAAGACTCATCTCAAAGTAAAAAATAAAAACAGCTGGGGTTATAGCTCAATAGTAGAGCACCGTTGGGTTTAATCTCCAGTTCTGAAAAACAAAAAATAGAGGAATAGGAACTTCATATAAGTTTATATAGTATTTTAGGAATGGATGGCAGAAAGGGATGACTTTCCAACTTCCATACTAGTTCATAGTTATGTGAGATAATTTGTCTCACATAACGAGTGAGTATGAGTGTGTATGTGTGTGGAGAGAGTAGACAGATGTGATTATGGATTCAAGAGGAAAAATTCCTGTTTATTAAGAGTCCGCTGTGTGCCAGTCAGTGTGCTAACCATGTCAGATACATGTTATTTAATTCTCACAATTACCCATATGAGATAAATATTACTATTCCTATATAGCAGATAAAGAAGCTGAGTCTAGGGGCTGGATAAGTGATATGTTTTACTGTTTTCTTCCTAGCTGGAAGCTGGCCACTCAGGCCGGCTGGAGAAAACGGAAGATCTGTGGCTGAAAGTTCGGAAAGATCACGCCCCCCGCCTGGCCCGCCTTTCTCTGGAGAGCCGTTCTTTACAGGATGTCTTGCTGCATCGTGAGTCCTTGTTTTTTTTTTTCCAAGTAAATTGGAGGAGGGCTTGGGATCCCTAGCATTCTTATGTCTGGACTCTGAAAATCCCAGTGTCTCACGCTGCTTCCTTGCAAAGCTGCCTAAGCACTTACTGATGTGATTTTGACTTCCTGAAGTTTGTTTAGTGCTGCTATTTATATAGTTTAAATAACATGACCAAAGTTCATTTTAAGTAAACCAGTTAAGTTACTTTACTGGTTTAGAACCACACTAAAATTCCTTCCCCTGACATGATTATGACTTCCTGGCCTCTAGGCAGGTCCACATCTAAGAATTTTACAGAGGTTGCCCAGTGAGTTCTCATTCCTCTTGCATTTTCTCTGTCTCTATTCCTTATAGGTAAACCTAAACTGGGACAGGAACTGGGCCGAGGCCAGTATGGTGTGGTGTACCTGTGTGACAACTGGGGGGGACACTTTCCTTGTGCCCTCAAGTCAGTTGTCCCTCCAGATGAGAAGCACTGGAATGATCTGGCTTTGGAGTTTCACTACATGAGGTAGGTCCTTCATCTCTGTGGGAAAGATCCAAAGAAGAGTCCAGAAGCCTGGAATGAGTGTAAAAGCAAGAGCTACAGCCCTCCCTGTCTCCACGCCACGGTTTCAAAACGCTATAGACTAGTGTTTGTGGGCCCAGCCCAGACATGTACTCTCTCTGCTTGCTCTGTCTAACATCGTCATATCTTAGACTCCTCACAGCTACTTCCATTTCACTTTCTTCCTTAGTCATCAGAGCGTATTAGTTCTTAGATTCCATGATTTTTTGTTCTTGGCATGGAGGCCATTCTCTTTGCTCTCTGCCTGCACTAAGGGCTATTCCCTCTGGACCTAAGCTAAGCATGACCCTGAGGCTATTTCTCCTACATTCTGGCATGTTATGCAAGATTAGAGCCCAAGTATTGTACCTCAGACCTCTCTCCTTCCCACAGGTCTCTGCCAAAGCATGAGCGACTGGTGGATCTCCATGGTTCAGTCATCGACTACAACTATGGCGGTGGCTCCAGCATCGCTGTGCTGCTCATTATGGAGCGGCTACACCGGGACCTCTACACAGGGCTGAAGGTGAGGCCAGGCAAGGACAGTGGGAGATCCAGCTGGGAGCCAGAGCCTCTGCTGCCTTCCTGCCCTTCATCCTTTCCTGCTTATTCAGAGTCTCTTGCTTTCCTAAGAGATTGTTGGAGTAATCAGAAATAATCAGTAATTATTTCACTTATTTCCAAAAAACCTTAAAAATATCTCAGAACCTATATTTTGCCCCAGTATATGTCCAGAATAATTCACATATATTAGCTTTGACCTCTGGTGGTAGTGGTGAAAATCTAGACTCCTTAAAAAAGCAGAGCTGGGCGTGGTAGCGCATGCTTGTAATCCTAGTACTTGGGAGGCTGAGACAGGAGGATCACAGGTTTGAGGCCAGCCTCAGCACTTAGTGAGGCCCTCTGCAACTTAGTGAGACCCTGTTTCAAAATAAAGAATAAAAAATAGGGCTGGGGGTGTAGCTCGGAGGTAGAATGCCCCAGGGTTCAATCCCCAGTACTGCAAAAAAAAAAAAAAGAGCAGAAATTTTTCCTGTAACTCTGCTCTCCTTTCTCTTTTTTGCTTTCAGTGGATAAAATAGTTTTTGCTTATTTACAGGTATTTGTTAGTGAGTACTTTGAATAAAGCCCTGTATTAAGTACCATAACTTAATATATTATTAAGTATATAATTAATAAAAGTATAATTTCCAGGAGCTTTTAGGGAAATTGTAGTCAGTGAATATTTCATAGAGATGTGGAGTTTGACACCTATATCCTGATTGGGCAGCTCGGGAGAAGAGGCCCTATCACGGAAAGGAACAGTATAATGCCTGGTGCATTTGAAGGCCACTGAGGACACTAGGCATGTTGGTTGGAGCAGGCATTCTGCGAATGGGGAGATAATGCAAAGAGATATTGAGAACATTATCAGGATTTGATAATGTTAAGAATTTCCATAGAAATCAGGCGTGGTGGTGCACAACTGTAATCCCTGTAGTTGGGAGGCTGAGACAGGAGGATCGCAGGTTCAAGGACAGCCTCAGCAATGTAGTGAGACTCTCAGCAACCTAGCAATAGACTCTGTTTCTAAACAAAAAATAAAAGAGCTTGGGGTACAGCTTGGAGGTTGAATGCCCCTGGGTTCAATCCCCAGTACCCCCCCACACACAATTTCCATAGAGTTCAAGTTTGTTGTAGACAATGAGAAGCTTCACAATCTATAAATTCTTACACAAGCCCCCCAAAAATTTAGTGCACATATCACTTATATGATCTTGATTTTTTATGAATTGGGTTATGATGCCACTGAAAGATTTTATATGAATGAAGGTGAAACCCTCAGTTGGATGTTGAGTTTCCCTCATCTAAAACAGCTACCAGAGAGGGGGCGTGGTGGCACACGCTTGTAATCCTAGTACTTGGGAGGCTGAGACAGGAGGATCGTAGGTTTGCAGCCAGCCTCAGCTACTTAGTGAGGCTCTCCGCAACTTAGTGAGACCATGCTTCAAAATAAAAGAATAAAATAGGGCTGAGGGTGTAGCTTAGAGGTAAAATGCCCCTGGGTTCCATTCCCAGTACCACAAAAATAAAATAACCACCAGAGCCAAGTGTGGTGGTACACACATATAATCCCAGTACTTGGGAGGCTGAGACAGGAGGATTGCAGGTTCGAGGCCAGCCTTAGCAATTTAGTGAGACCCTCAACAACTTAGCAAGACTCTGTTTCAAAATAAAAAATAATAAAAAGGGCTGGGGGTGTAGCTTGGAGGTAGAATACCCCTGTGTTCAATCCCCAGCATCCCCCCCAACACACACACACACACACACACACACACACACACACACGTTGTTAAAACCACTGAAAGGGAATTAGGCTTCTTTCGTTTGTTCCTTACATTGGACCTAAGTAGGAGAGAAAAGCTAACCTCATATATCTGGATAGGTCCTTTCTCTCAGATTCCTCTTGTGCAACTTTATAGAGATGCTTCCAGAGTAGGTTAGAGAAAACCTTAAAAATGCTTCCAGGAGTCATGAGGGATCAATATGAGGAAGAAAATGGCTTTCCAAGTGGTTTTCCCTCTTCATCTGAGAGGAGTTAAGCCCAGCAGTGTCTGATGTTTTTCTACAAGTGGACTACAGAGCCCCATTCCATCTTTTGGATAAGTGATATAACATTTTCCAGAATTCAGGAGGCCCTAAATTAAAGTAATATGCATGACTTTGCTATTTGAAGCCATAAACTAAAACCTGGCCTAAGCAGAGCTATAAAGCAGCAAGGTGAGCCTGCCTGGACAGCTGCAGAATTATTCAGATGTTAGAGATGAGCTCCTGAGTCACCTGGTCACACCTCTCCTCATCCCATCTGTGGACTGTCAGCTGGCTCAACCGTAGCCTGCACGGGATTTTGTCTGGCTCTGTCCTTTTAGATTGCTCTTCCTTGCTTTTCCTCTACTTCCTTCTACTAGCTGCTTTCCTCTTCCCCCTTTTTTCCATTCACTTTTTTGTCCTTTTGTGCCCTAATGTAGTCAGTTTTTTAGTTCCTCACAGAAGGAAGTCTCAGTTGGTTCAAGTAAGTTGGATCCAGGAGTTACCCTGTTGTGACAAGTGAGCGCTTTTGTCTCCCTAAGGCTGGGCTGACCCTGGAGACGCGTTTGCAGATAGCACTAGATGTGGTGGAGGGAATCCGCTTCCTGCACAGCCAGGGACTTGTCCATCGAGATATCAAACTGAAAAATGTGCTGGTAAGTAAGAGCTATTTCCCCAAGATGATAAGGGAAGTTTCAACATAGCCCTACCTTATGTTGCATAGGTTTTCCCCCTCTACACTGTTGAAAAATGTTTAACCTTACATAAAAGTAAAAAGAGTGGTACAGTGAAGATCCATATATCCTTCACCCAGACTGGTCCTTGCTCTTTCTCTTAGCATGCTCACTCACATTCTCACACTTTCTCTCTCTATGTATACACTCACATGCACGTACTTACACAAACTTTCTTCCTGAGCTATATGAAGGTAAGTTGCAGATACTTCATCTCTAAGTGCTTCAGCATGTATCACCTAAGAAAAAAGGCAGTCTTCTACATAATAAAAATGTCATTATCACACCCAAGAAATTTACCATTGATAGAATATTGTTATTTAATATATAATCTATATTAATATGTTCCTGTTTCCCCTAATATATCCATTTGCTCCAAATATGGTCTATTTGTATTTATCTGATCCAGGATCCAAGGATCATGTAGTACATTTTGTTGTCATGCTTCTCTAGTTTCCTTTAATCTGGAATAGTCTTTTTTTTTTTTTTTTGCTTATATGACGTTGATATTTTTAAGGAGTCCAAGTCACTGTTATTGCTTAGGGTTTGATTAGAGATGTTGGATGAGAGCTGAGATGAATAAGTATACCTTAAATGGTAAGATAGAGCTAGGTGTCATGGCACATGCCTATAATCCCAGTCCTTGGGATGCTGAGACAACAGGATCGCAGGTTTTCTCCCAGTCTCAGCAACTTAGGGAGACCCTCAGCGACTTAATGAGACCCTGTTTCAAAATAAGAAATAAAAACTGGTCTGGGGGTATAGCTTGGAGGTAGAATGCCTCTGCCTTCAATCCCCAGAACCACCAAAATAAATAAATTATAAACACTCTTTGGGGCTGGGAGTATAGATCAGTGCTAAGTGCTTGCCTAGCATGTGCAAGGCCCTGGGTTTGATCCCCAACACTGAAGAAAAGGAAAAAGAAACCAAAGAATCTTTTGATATACTCCTCTTGAAAAGCACCTTTGTAGTGCTAGGGATCAAACCCAGGGTCCCATGCATGCCAGGCAAGTGTTCTACCACTGAGCCACACCCACCCCGAGCCCAAAATAAGACTTGACATACTCCCCTTGAAAATATTTTAGAGGGAGCAGGGTGGGATGTGGAGGTAATACACCAAGAGCTATGTGCATGTATGTTTTCACCATATTGAACCTCACTATGATGTATAATTTCTTTTTTTTTTTGTGGTACTGGGGATTGAACCCAGGGGCATTCTACCTCCAAGCTACACCCCCAGCCCTATTTTTTATTCTTTATTTTGAAACAGGGTCTCGCTAAGTTGCGGAGGGCCTCACTAAGTAGCTGAGGCTGGCCGCGAACCTGGATCCTCCCGTCTCTGCCTCCCAAGTACTGGGATTACAAGCGTGTGCCACCACGCCCGGTGCAAATTTCTTTTTTTAAAAATTATTTCATGCCAGGCGTGGTGGCGCACGCTTGTAATCCCAGTACTTGGGAGGCGGAGACCAGAGGATCCAGGT
>PVJS01016706.1:0-37147 GCA_004027185.1 Glis glis
GTTCTTGTGCAAGGTGAGAAGGTGGGGTTTATTTCCATTTTTCTGCATATGGTTAGCCAGTTTTGCCAGCACCATTTGTTGAAGAGGCTATCTTTTTTCCAATGGATGTTTTTAGCCCCTTTGTCAAATATCAATTGGCTGTAGGTATGTGGCTTTGTTTCAATGTCTTCTATTCTGCTCCATTGGTCTATGTTTCTGCGGTCCCAATATTTCTTATTATAGTATTGGAATAATGATCCTAGTAGGATGTGGTATAATCCTCTGTCTTAAGGCCCTAGTCCTGAGACAGAGTTCTAACCAAACAATCCTCCATAAATTACCAAAATAATCTCTTGTCAAATACCTTCGAAAGCAAGAGGTGCCATATGTTAATAAAGTCTGAAGAAAAGAGTAATAATGTATAATAAAAGAGGGGGGAATTGTAAGAAATAATTAGATCTTTTCTATCAAAGGAATAGCTTGACTTGGGCTCCATGTTGTAAAACTGCCATTTGTGTCATTTTATGTGTGCCTGTATTTTTGTAGATAGCATTTCCTGGAAATTGTGAGTGCCAACCCCTCCCCCGGCATCCCTTTCAGCCAATGGCGTAAAGATGGTGAGGCTGTGTTCCCACCAATAGGAGCACAGCACAGAAGCCCCCGCTGAAAATAAAACCCCAGCAAGTTTCCTCCACGTTGTTCTTGCACACCTGAACTTACTGGTGGCAGGATCCCTTTTTGCAAAAAGTAAAATTTGCCTTGACGAGCTGCTTTCAAATACGTGTCTTTTTTTTTTTTTAATGATGCCATAAAAATTTTCTTCTAACACTGTGAGCCCCTCTCCTCAGGTATGAGTCACTTGCTAGGATGACTCACAAAACTCGGGGAAATCTTATGTTTACCTGTTTACTATCTTTTGGGGTTATTTATTTATTTATATTTTTGGTACTGGTGATTGAACCCGGGGCATTCTACCTTTAAGCTACACCCCCAGCCCATCGTATTATTTTATTTTATTCAATGCTGGGGATGGAACCCAGTGGCATTCTACCTTTGAGCTATACCCCCAGCTCTATTTTATTTTTTATTTGGAAACAGGGTCTCAGAAATTTGTTGAAAGCCTCTCTAAGTTGTTGATGCTGACTTTGAACCTGCAATCTCAACCTCCCAAGTACTGGGATTACAGGTGTGTGCCACTGTGCCTGGCCCAGTTCATTATCTTAATAAAGGATAAACTGGGTGTGGCGGTACCCTTATAAAGGGACCTGACAGACAGTGATCATCCCTCTGGCCCTTCTTCCTCCTGCCATGGAGGGCAAAGCGTTCTTCCATACAGAGGATGCCATACGGTGAGACAGGAGCCCGGGTATGCCCTTGAAAACTACTCTTAGCTAAAAGCCTAGGGACAAGATAGGAGAATAAAGCTTTCTTCGCAGGCCCCCCTGTGAGGTAAACAAAGCAGGGTCTCTACTGGCAGCTAAAACCACAAGATAAGGCAACTGAGTCCAGCAAAATGGCACCACCCAGTCCTGGCCACGTGGGGCCCAAGATGGCACAACCCAGTTCCCAGCCACGCGGAGGCTAATACAGGAAATCTAGCTCAGGAATCAGAAATGAAACCTGACCCGAGCCCCCTACTGCTACCCCTGCCTGTTAGTGATCCAATCAAAACCTGTCTCACCGGGGCTATAGAATCTATATGATAATGCCATTTGGGGCTCAGACCCAGAGCTTTGCCCACTGGGCCTCATCAGTGAATAAAGAGACCTGCTTTATCCTACTCTGGCCTTGGTCTCTTGTTCTCCACTGACCAAGCCTCCTGCAACAAAGGCACCATCTTAGAATCGGGACCTGGCCCTCACCAGCCACCAAACCTATCAGTGCCTCCAGAACTATGGGAAAATAAATTTCTATTTTAAAAAAATTACCTAGGAGCCAGGCATGGTGGCACATGACTGTAATCTCAGTTCTTGGGAGGCTGAGACAGGAGGATTACAAGTTCAAGACCAGTCTCAGCAATTTAGAGAGACCCTTTGCAATTTAGCAAGACCTTGCTTCAAAATAAAAAGGCTGGGGGTGTAGCTCAGAGGTTAAAATGCCCCTGGGTTAAATCCCCTGTACAAGAAAAGAAAGAGAGAGAGAGAGAGAGAGAGATATGATTGATAGATAGATAGATAGATAGATAGATAGATAGATAGATAGATTACCTAGTCTGGGGGATTCTGTTATAGCAGCACAAATAAAGACAATCACAATATTACTTTCAGGCTGGGCATGGTGGTGCACACTAGTAATCCCAGTATTTGAGAGGCTGAGATAGGAGTATTCGCAGGTTCAAGGCCAGATTCAGCAATTTAGGGAGACCATCAACAACTTAGTGAGACCCCATTTCAAAATAAAAAATAAAATAGGGCTGGGGGTGTAGCTCAGAGGTAGAATGCCCTGGGTTTAATCCCCAGCCCCTCTCTCTCTTTCTCTCTTTCTCTCTCTGTCTCTCTCTCTCTCTCTCACACACACACACACACACACACACACACACACACACACAATCACGTTCAGCCATCAGTAAAGAATCATCAAGCTCCTGTCCTGTGCCAGGCATTGTGGAAGGCACTGAGGATTCAGAAGCTGTCCCTGCTGTCACATTGGGCAGGGGTGAGGGGGGCGTGTCCTCCTCCAAACCAGTGAGTAAACCCATAGAAAAGTAAATACAGACTGTCAGCATTGTGTGTGTATGTGTGTGTGTGTGTGTGTGTGTGTGTAGTTGGGGGAGAGGGGGGCCTCACCTTGTCTGCCCCAGTGTCCTCATTTGAGAAATGGGCCAGTACCAGTCCCTCCTCTCAGGGCTCTGTTGAAACATGCCAGGCCCTGCCCTTCTTTGTTCAAAACCCTGCCGCAGTGCCTCAACCCAGCCTAACAAAAGCCAAGTCTCCACCATGCTCACAGAGCCTGCAGGACAGGCCCTTTCCATCACTGTGGCCCTCGACCCGGCCCCCTGAGCTCACCCTGCCCACTGTCCCCCGACTCTCGCTGAGTGCCCTGCTGCTCCTCGGTCAGGCCAGACAACATGCAGGACAAATTCCCACCTAGGGAAATCCCATCATCAGGGGAGAAGGGTTGATTCTTCAACTCAGGATCAGGGGTTCTTGGCTTATATGATGGAAAAGAATTTCAGCATGAGCCAGTTAGAGACACAGAGGGTTATTGAGAAAAGTAAGAATTGAGAGAACACGGGCCACCTCCAGAGAGAGGGAGGAGCTTGGGGCTTCGCAGAGCTTCTTAAATAGGAGCCACCTGTGACGGGTGGGGAGGAGCATGGAGCAGGGATGGTGGCCTCAGACTTTCCTTATCTGGTTGATGGATAGAGCTTGGGTTGTACCAAGGACTATTGACCTTTTAACAATATTTTTTCTAGATATATCAGTCTAAAATACATTCTTTAGGTTAACAAAATATATATGCACCAATCAACTGGACTTATAGTGCTCTAAGATTTAGTGGACCTTTTAGGAATTTAGGCTTGGAGGAAAACAGAACTTCAGGGTAAAGGTGAGGGCCACCGTGAAGTTTTTAGATTTAAAGCCACAGTCTCCCTTTCCTTCCTGGTTTGTCTCTTTTCTACCTATTTCTTTATGTCTCCTATCCTACCTCACCATGACCTGATCTCTGAACTGTTGCTGAGGGCCCTGCCCTCCCAACCACCCATGCACACTTTCTAGACCCTCTGGGGAAGGGTTAGCTAAGTCCAGTTGCAGAGTCATTAAGGGTGACTTTCCTAATGGAGTCAGCAATGACACAGAAGACCTTACCAAAAGCCTACTCCCCTGTTCCTGGCGGGGCTGTCCACAGAGGTGCCCAGGGCCCAAGCACTCTCCACAGACTTGAGTTTTAGGCTGGATTTAAACAATAAGCAGGAGCCCAGCGTGGTGGCACATGCTTGTAATCCCAGTACTTAGGAGGCTGAGACCGGAGGATCCGGGTTCGCGGCCAGCCTCAGCTACGTAGTGAGACCCTGTTTCAAAATAAAGAACAAAAAAATAGGGCTGAGGGTGTAGCTTGGAGGCAGAATGCCCCCTATATTCAATCCCCAGTGCCAAAAAACAAACAAACAAACAATAAGCAGGGACAAATTTGGCCCTCAGTGTGCCACCAAGCCTCCTTCAGCAATTCATGCTGTTTCTCTTTTTCTTTCTGTCCCCTCTTCCTTCCCCCATCAAACATCCAGCACCTACTTTGTGCAAACCTTGGGCTGGGAACAGCACAGGGAACCACAGCTGTGAGCAGCGAATTCTAACATGCAGCCGACCAATGGGGGCTGGGAATGGGGACGGCCGACTGCTTTCCGTCAGAAGACGAATGAAGACGGCTTCATTCTGGCGCTGAGATCCTGGAGGTTTTGGAGGCAGTGGCCTTGAGCTTAGCAGGGGAAGCTGAGGTTTGGGAGACAAGTGATTTCCAAGTGCAGCAGGTAGGAGCAGACCTGAGGGCTGGGGTGGAGGCGGAGCAGGGTCTGGCCTTTGTGCAGGCATCTTCCGGCCAGGAACGTTGGCCTGGAGACAGCACGGGGCGAGGGGTGTGGGGGGTTGCCAGGAAAACATCTTGGTACTTACCCTTGGCCGAGGAGGCTGCCAGGGAAGTGCTTCCCATTGTTCCGTTTCCTCCAGGGGGACCTGCTTGAGAGGAGGCCCAGGGCCTGCTGTTTGTCAGAGGCCCTGAGAGCTTCTTAACAAGTCAAGAGGGTGGCAGACTAGGAAATGGCTACCTTGAAGATAGAAAAGATAAGCCACGATCAAACAAAACAAGCGGGTGATTTTGTAAGAGGCTGACTGGGAAAAAGATGCTGTAAGCTTAGAATAACAGTGCAGGGAGGGACTCTCGTGCCATCTGCTTTACCTCATTATTTTACAGAGTGAGGCCCAGAGAGGTGCAGTGACTAGTTAGAGAGGTCACACAGCCAAGCGCTCTCCTGACTCCCATTGTAGTGCTCAGATTACTTCCTGGGGCTGAGAGCGGCTGGAAAGGGAAGCTCTAAAAGCCTCCTCCCTGATGATTGTTCACAATTCCCGATGAGGCAAGACCACCACCCGTGTGCCCTTGATGAGCTCTTGGCCAGGGCCTCAGCCGGCCTCCAGCGAAGGAGGAGGGAAGTCTTAGCCAGAGACTTAGATGAACTTTCTCTGGACAAAGCTTTAATAGATGACCTTCTTATCTGCTCCCCAACCTGAGAACTGGCAGAAAAGCATGCCATGCAAACCTTAAACTTTCTGGCCGACCGGGGATATAAAGCCTCAAAATCTAAGACCCAACTCATACAAGAAAAGGCCACTTATCTGGGAATGATAATAACACCTGGAAAAAGGGCCTTATCCCCATATAGAATAGAGGCCATCCAACAGCCGCCCCCACCAACCACACGCCGACAGCTCCGGGCCTTGTTAGGGCTCACGGGCTACTGTTGACTATGGATATTAGGATATGGGGAAACAGCTAAACCCTTATATGAAGCCCTTAAGGGAGGAGATGAAATGAGACCCCCTTAATGTGGGAAAGAGAACAGAAACAGCCTTTATTAAAGTCAAACGATCACTCCTCCAAGCCCCAGTCCTTGACCTGCCTCAGAAGGATAAGCCCTTCCAACTATACATGGCAGAGCAGAAAAGAACTGCCATGGAAGTGTTGACCCAACGCCTAGGACCAACCAAACACCCTATAGGGTACTTATCCAGAGGGCTAGATTCTGTGGCTCAGGAATGGCCTAATTGGCTACGAGCCGTAGCGGCAACAGCCATAGCTCCTCCTAGTGGAAGAGGCTTTTAAGGTAACACTAGGAAGGCCCCTTGAGTTGTATACCCCCATCAGGTGGCTTCTCTTCTGGAACTTAAAGGAACTTATTGGCTGACTGACAGCAGATGGCTAAAATACCAAACCCTATTACTAGAAAACCCAGATGTAACCTTGTACAGGTGCACCTCCTTAAATCCAGCCAGCCTTCCACCCCTTCCAGAGGAGGACTCCACACTCCCTCAACACTCCTGTGAGGAGACCTAAGCCTCCCATGCCAGCAGAGAGGATCTCTGGGATCAGCCCTCAGACAACCCTGACTTTGTTTGGTTTATCGAAGGCAGTTCTTTTGTGGATGAGGGAGTCAAAAAAGCTGGATATGTAGTAGTATCTACCTTAAAAATTATTGAAGCTAAACCTTTCCCACCAGGAACAATTGGCGGAGATAAGAGCTTTAACCCAGGCCCTTAAATTGAGTAAAGACAAGTGTGCAACCATTTTCACAGACTCCAAGTGTGCCTTCTTGGTACTTCATGCCCATGCCGCTGTCTGGAGAGAAAGAGGCTATTTGACCTCCTGAGATAGCCCAATCAAGTATGGCCCTCAAATACTAGAACTCCTTGAGGCAGTAAAGCTTCCCCGAGAAACTGCAGTAGTCCACTGCAAAGGGCATCAGAAAGAACCAATGAGGTCCTGCAGGGCAACCAGGCTGCTGATAAGGCAGCCAAGTGGGCGGCCAGATCAGTCAGTATGGAACTGGACTTAATTCCCTCCATACCCCCTGGCACATATCTCCCCACCTCCCCACCAAGGAGACATCTTGGGCCAAGGAACGGGGGTATGTCCAAGAGACAGATAGATGGCTCCGATTGGGTGCCATCATCCATCTCCCACAGGCAATACAGTGGAAGGTGCTAAAGGGCCTGCATGACTCCTGTCACTTTGGAAGAGGTCGCTTCTCTCTCCTTAGCAAAAGACTCTACTGGAAAGTCTATATAAGACTTTAGAGAGATTCGTTCAGGCTTGTGAGAACTGTGCCATTAATAATCCACAAGTAGGGAGGCCACCTCCTTTGACAGTGCCGGCACAAAGACATGGAACATACCCAGGGAAAGACTGGCAGGCAGACTTCACTCAACTACTCCCTGTCAGGGATTCAAATATTTGTTGGTATTTGTGGATACTTCAACAAGCTGGGTAGAAGCATTCCCTACAAGGACAGAAAAGGCTACTGAAGTGGTTAAGGCTCTTCTCCAAGAAATCACCCCCAGATTTGGACTTCCCATGTCCCTTCAAAGTGGCAATGGGCTGTCTTTTGTCTCTGAGGTAACCCAACAAGTAGCTAAAGCCTTGGGGATAAAATATTATCTATACTCCTCCTGGAGGCCCCAATCCTCAGGCAAAGTGTCAAGAGCCAACCAGACTCTAAAACTACATCTCAATAAACTCTGTCAGGAAACCTTACCATGGAAGAAGGCACTTCCTCTGGCACTCTTGAGGGTGAGTTTCACCAACAGCAACATTAAAACTTAGCCCTTATGAGACTTTATATGGTTGACCTTTCCTCTGGTCAGACCTCCTCCTAAATGAGGAATAGGTTACACTTACCCAGGATATAATGGCCCTTGGTCAATACCAACAAGCTTTTCTCTGAGAGTTTGGACAAGATGTTCTTCCCTCCCCTGGGGGCTCAACTAAACACCTCTACCAACCAAGGTCCACGGTGCTAATTGAAACCTATTGTGACAACCAGCCTGGTAATCAGTTGGTCCCACTTTGGAAAGGACCCTTTCCTGTGCTTTTGTCCACTCCTACAGCCATCAAGGTACCTGGAATTGCCAGCTGGATCCACCACTCCAGGGTCAAGCTGTGGGCTACATGGGATGAAGCTGTTCATTCTCCAGAATTACCCACAAACAACTATACCTGTACACCCATAGAAGACCTCCAGTTCCTTTTCAAAAGACAAACAGATAAGTAGATCCCCTTTAACTAAACACCTCCCTATCATCTCTATTTTCCTATAACACAAGTGACTCAAAGGCTATTATAAGCTGTTAACTCCTCCTAGGCCCATGCCTGTTGACTATGAACGTTAGACTTGATTACGGTGGCCAGGGAGGCCAGTCCTTGCCAGGGCGGCTCAGCCTCGAACCCACCAGTGTGGGGGACAAAGGTCTGGCCATCCCATTGCGGGGCCATGCTGGCTTTGGAGCTGGGCGTGGGGTCTGCGGTCTCTGCTGGGCCCATCTTACAGCTGTGCCTCTCCCTCACTCCTCCAGCTTCCTTCTCCTGGGGTTGATTCGAAGGCACCTGATAGTCACCCTGCACACTGTACCCCAACCTATGACACAGCCATCACTGCTCTGTTCCCTCTCTGCCCAGCAGTGCAGGGCCAGCACGTAGCCCGAGACTGATGTAGGACAGGAGAAATAAAGAGGTAAAAAGGAGACAGGAAGGAAAAGTAAAATATAACTTTAATATAAGAGCCTGGTGCTAAAGGCTCAACCTATACTCCCCAAACCAGTTCCCTTCTCCAGACCTGTCTCTCCCAAATTCCTGGGAAATCTAGATCCTAGAGTTAACCAAAAGACAGATAGAAAATCTTGAGAAACCTATAATTTAGGAGATTCCAGCTTATCTATTGATCAGATAATGGAGACCTTGGTCAACCTGAGGACAAGGAAACCAGACCACCAGAAACTGCCTACTGGACTGAGACCACCCTCACACACCTCCTCCTGCCCACCCTCATGAAAGTCCCCATAAAAGAAGAGCCCAAACCCCCGCAGGCACCTCTCTCCCTCTGGAGATGGTCCGCATTCTCCCTTGAGTGTGTATTTCCTACTTTCCTAAATAAACCTCTGTCTATATCTCAGATTGGCACATGCTGAAATTCTTTTCTATGACATAAGTCAAGGACCCCAGGGATCCCACGTTAAGGAATCTGAAGGGGGGAAGAGGGGAGGGAAAGCAAGGGAGGCAGCCCTACAGCAGAACAGGCTTTATTGGGATAAAACTGTGGGGGGCGGGGTCTCCAGGAAAGGATGGAGCCTGTGTCTGCTTATAGGATGAGGGGTTATAGAGGTTAATCAGGAGGGAGATTAAAATTCTGTCAGGTAGCTCCTAATGCGGGAAAATGGGGGTCCCTGAGGCAGGAATGGAGTTATCTAAAGGTCCCTTGCAGTCTGTGTCAAGCAAGATATGGGGGAGTTTCAGTTAGGGGGACTCTTCCATTAAGTGATATAGGAGGATTTTTCCAGTAAGTGAAAGACCTTCACAACATGGAGTTGTTTCTGCTCTGACCAGCCATCTAACAGAATCAACCCTTCCCCCGTAGGCCGACACATGGCAGGGGCTCAAGGCTTACTTGCTGGATAAATGAGTACATGCAGGAATGAAGAGACTCTTTGGAGCTGGGCGTGGTGGCGCACGCTTGTAATCCCAGTATTTGGGAGGCTGAGACTGGAGGATCCGGGTTCACAACCAGCCTCAGCTACTTAGTGAGGCCTCTGCAACTTAGTGAGACCCTGTTTCAAAATAAAGAATAAAAAAAAATATGGCTGGGGGTGTAGCTCAAAGGTAGAATGCCTCTAGGTTCCATCCCCAGTACCGCAAAGAAAAGAAAAGAAAAAAAAAAGACTCTTTGGTTGATTGAGGACAGTACAGACCTGCCTTCCAGGTTCTCATAGTAGCTCTTGTTGAGTTAGTAGGTGGCATGGTGCGGGCCACGTGCCCCTCCTGGGAGCCTCGGGCTGCCCCTCTGTCCTCTGAATGCCCCTTGCCCTGGGGAGCTGATTCTTCTACCTGCCTGCATTACAGGTAAGGTGAGTTTGGGTGTCCAGAAATGAGGCCGAGGGTGAACTGGAACGAGTTCAGGGTGAAGTCTCTTCCTTGTCTGGGTGGCTGGCAGAAGCCAAAAGCCACAGAGAGGCCCTCTCCTGCCCGCCTCACACAGGTTATTCATCTCTGGTTTCTCCCGCCTGACTCCGCTGTAGCTACAACCAAGTCTATTGTCAAACAAAGGGGAGCTGGGTCTCTAATCCAGACCATGAACCTGGAAAAAGAAAAGCCGCTAATGGATGGACAGACAGGTGTGTCTCTCCTCCTCTCCTTCCCCTCCCGCCTCTGCCAGGTCCCCCCAGCCCCCAAGCCCAGCCCTTCCCTGAGCTCTCAGGCTTCTTCCTTCCCTCCCCCGCCATCAGGGGCAAATGAAGTGGGGACTTTCTACTAGGGGCGGCTGCAGAAGTGAGGTAGGATCGAAGAAATAAAGAAATAGGTGGACAGGAGACATAAAGGAAGAACAAGGAATATGTAACGTTATTTATTTATTTTATTTATTTATTGTGAGGCACTGGAGATTGAACCCAGGGGCATTCTATCTCTGAGCTACACCCCCAGCCCTATTTTTTATTCTTTATTTTGAAACAGAGTCTCACTAAGGCCTCACTAAGTAGCTGAGGCTGGCCGTGAACCTGCGATCCTCCTGTCTCAGCCTCCCAAATTCTGGGATTACAATCATGCACCACCATGCCCTGTTTCAAATAAAGAATAAAATATACCTGTTTCAAAATATACCTGTTTCAAAATATACCTGTTTCAAAATAAAGAATAAAATAAAGAATAAAAGTATACCTCGAAGGTAGAATGCCCCTGGGTTCAATCCCCAGTACCACACACACACACAAAAAAAAAAAAAAAAAAGGAAAAGAAAAGAAAAAGGAAGCCTGTGATAAGCCCAGTTAGACCCAAAAGTTTCTGAGGCATTTACAAGTGCCCCTGAGCGCTGTTGGTCATCCTCAGGGAGGTGTATTGAACAGACGACAGAGGTCGCACTAATGGGGAATCTTCCTGGGTGCTGTTAGCCACTTCATCTGTGAATGGTTTAAACAAAAGAGAAAGCTTTTGATAAAATAGTGAAGGCCCCATCAGGACCTTTTGTGATTACTGGACTGATGTCATCCTCACACACCTCCCCCTACCGACCCCTCACAAAAGTCCCCTCTAAAATGAGCGCCACGGATCCCCAGAGGCATCTCTCACTCTGGAGATGGCCCGCATTCTCCCTTGGGTGTGTATCTCTTGCTTTCCTAAATAAATCTCTATGTCTCTGACTGGCACGGGCTGAAATTTTTTCCTTCATGTAAGCCAAGGGCCCCACGGGCCCTGAGTTGGGCGCCCTTCTCCGGCACTGGGAACTGCTCTGGACCCTTCAAAGAATCATCTTGCGTCCCGTGACAGAAGGACACTTAATATCCTACATGCTAGGGTCTTACTACACTTCCTATTTAACCTTCCAAATAAGGCCCAGAAGTAGATACCATTTGCTCTACTTTACAAATGAAACAAAACCAAGCCCTGAAATTCCAAGAAGCCGAGGAATTTGTCCAAGGTCACACAGCTAGAATATTGGAAGCCAGGTTGTCTGTGGTTATTACAAAGGTGGCTTCCTGCAGCCCCTGGGGTTTCGACATTTGGCCCCTGGGCCCCTGGGATGAGCGGTGGAAGGCTGGCTCCATGGGAACAAAACTACCTGTCATTGGGAACAGTGACTGCAGCTGTAGACACAGGACACAGTGGCAAAATTGCAAAGTAAGTTCCACCCACTCACTTGGGGGCACAAGCCCCTCCATCGGACAGCTCCATGTTCCTCCCTTTGGGCCTTGAGCTAAGCAATCTCCGCATCTCCAAAATCCAGAGTATAATTCGGGTGTGGTGGGACATTTCTGTAATCCCAGTACTTGGGAGGCTGAGACAGGAGAATTGCAGGTTCATGGCCAGCCTCAGCAACTTAGTAAGATCCTCCGCAACTTAGTAAGACCCTGTTTCAAAATAAAAAATAGGGCTGGGGGTGTAGCTCAGAGGTAGAATGCCCCTGAGTTCAATCCCTAGTACCACAAAAAATTAAAAAAATAAAATAGGGCTGGGGGTGTAGCTCAGAGGTAGAATGCCCCTGGGTTCAATCCCTAGTACCACAAAAAAATTAAAAAAATAAAATAGGGATGGGGCTATAGCTCAGAGGTAGAATGCCCCTGGATTCAATTCATAGCACCACAGGGGGGAAATATCCAGAGTGTTATGGGCTGGTTGGCACCCCAGCTCGGTCCTAGAGTTCTCCTAACTACCTGTATCAGAATCATGCAATCAGGAATGTGGATCGCAGCTCGGTCCTAGAGTTCTCCTAACTACCTGTATCAGAATCATGCAATCAGGAATGTGGATCGGGTGTGATTACACTTAGAGCTTCTCTGTTCCTTGGTCACTGGCAGTATCAGGAGCCTATGAAGAAATGGAAAGAAACCGCAGGTCCTGGTTTCAGCATCTCCTGACCATGGCTTCAGAGCTGACTTCCGTAAGTCCCCTGGGCTTGCTTTCTTCATCTATAAATCCAAGATAACCACTGATGTTATTAAGAATGAAAATGTAGTCAAGAATTAAATAAAATGATGTCGTTAAACCACTCAGCGCAGTGCCTCACATGCCTACTAGATTTTGTTGTTGTTGTTGTTTTTTGTTTGTTTTTGCGGTACTGGGGATCAAACCCAGGGGCATTCTATCTTCAAGCTACACCCCAGCCCTTTTAATTTTGAAACAGGGCCTCACCAAGCCACTGAGGGGCTCGCTAGATTGCTGAGACTGTCCTTGAACCTGCGATCCTCTGTCTCAGTCTCCCAAATACTGGGATGACAGGCGTGGCAGGCCTTTGGCTCTATTTTTATATCTGATTTGAACTCCATGCATCTGTTTTGAGTTTTGTCACCAGGTTATACCAGAGGAGTCACCTGAGAAACACCTTTAAAAAAAGCAAAGCCAGTCCTCCAGGTGCTGAATTCTGATCCTAATTTGTGTGTCTAGATAGAGCTGAAGGTTGCAAAACACAAAACACCCTAGGGGCACAGATTTGGCCTTGGCATTCAGCATGAAGCCTTTGTTCTCCCTCCCCTGGGCGGCTGGGGCTCCCGCTAGGCTCTGGCACTCAGCCACCCAGAAGGTCTGAAGCCATCTCCTTTTCCCCTTGGCTAAGATGTTCGGTTGAGTGGTTTGGCTCAAAAACAACCTTGCTTAAAAAAAAAAAGCATAATTTATTTCCCTAGGATGGTCAAAGGAATTAGAGATTTTTTTTTCCACTTAGGAACCATCTGGCTTTTTGGCAAAGCGTTGGAGCCCCTCAAGTGAAGCTTCTCCGGGGGTCTGAAGACAGCCCCTCCCCTTATCTTGTGTAAATAGGCTTAGAGGGGACTCTATAAAGTGCTCCAAACACTTTGAGTTAATTTCATTTCTCTACCCCTGTGGAGTCGGGAGCAAGGAAGAGACAGGCCCTGTGGAACACTGTGGTCTCATTCCCCGGGCCACACCCATCCCCAGAGGGCTGCTGGGGGTGTGGGGAGGGCTGAGTCCAAGGCCTGCCTCAGGCTCCAGATACAGGCGCTGGTCACAGGGACAGCAGGGTTGACTCCCAGGTAACTGAAGATGTTGGCTCTAAGCCTAACAGCAGGTGGGGACCTGTTATCCCCCCCCACCGCTGAACCTGCCCAGGTGATAATCTGGTGCCACCCAGGGCTGCTCCTCTCCTCTCTACCTTCCCTGTCTCCAGGCCTTTCCCGTTGCTTCTGTGAGGATTCAGGGAGCAAGCATGTCACACGTGCCAGCATGGGGCTGGCGCCCAGGGCCACCCGCCCCCTCTGCTGGCCCAGCATCCCACCAGGGGGCCCACTGGAAGATGAGGTTGGGGCTGGCATCTCTCAGGTGATGTAGATAACAGCTGTGCCAGAGTCGTCACAGCTGTTTGTGGAGAAGGCACCCTCCTGGAACCATGCTGCACTCTGAATCCAAGTCAGAGGTTCTAGAAATTTTTTCTCTCTTTTTTTTTTTTGTGGTACTGGGGATTGAACCCAGGGGTATTCTACCTCCTAGCTACACCCCCAGCCTATATAATTTTTTATTTTGAAACAGGGTCCCATTAAGTTGTGGAGGGCCTCACTAAGTTACTGAGGCTGACCTTGAACCTGCGATCCTCCTGTCTCAGCCTCCCAAGCACTGGGATTACAGGTGTGCACCACCATGCCTAGCTGGAAATTTTCATTTTTAAGAGATGGTTCCTGCATCCTGAAGCCTCTCCTACCAGGCTTCAAGGGGAGGGACCCCTTTGATACCCAGGTGAGTCGAGGCCCCTCCCTCATTTTGGGGAGCAGCCGCGGATTCCTCCTGGGTCCCCAGTGATGTCTCTCGCCATAGGCCAACACCTGCTGGTAGCAAGTTCTCAGGCTTGGCCCGAGCTCCAGGAATCTCCCTTGACAGGCAGAGAGCAAGGGAGAAACTGCCCTCCACACACAGGAACAGTGAACAAGCTGGGCTTTTATTTATATCATAGGCAAGAAAAGGATACAAAAGAAACCTCTGGGTTAAGCATAAAGACAAAGACCTAAAATTCCGTTCCCAGTAGGGTGTGGGCCCTGATACTAAAAAAGCTACAGAGAAGGAAGAAGAGGTAAAAAGGCAACTGCGCGTGAGAACACAGGCGCCCTGCACAGCGAGCATGTGCAGTCCATCTCCACTCATGAGCCTCACGCCCAGGACCACCCCCACCAGGTTCTGACTTTTGACATTTCCGAGTTAATTCTTAACCAAGCTGGAAGAAGTTCAGGACTAGATGTGCTTGCAGTTTTTCCGGTTTGGGGGGCAGGGAAGGTGCTCTTCCTTGGACATATCTGCCAGGCAAGGAAGGGCCCCAGCATCCCTGGGCCACCCTTTCATCCCCTAGGAAGACTCTGTGGGCTCCACAGCATCCCTGGGTGACTGGGGAGGTGTCCTGCAACCTCCTGGCTTCACTTCCCATGGCCAGCAGTGCTCATGGGCCCTGGCTGTCTTTCTACTAACCATGCTTAGCTTTTTTCTCTACTTATGCCTGTCCCTCCCCCCCCCCCCACCCAGACCCAACTCCAGGCCTGTCAGGCAAGCTAGAAGAATCTCCCACGTGTGAAAAGTGCCACCATCGACTTTCACCATCTGGACCAAGACAAGACCATTTGCTTGTTCTTTTCCTCACAAATATTAAGGATGCGGGAATCGGGTCCCGGTGTATCTCCAACAGGAGCCTCCAGAGAGTGACGCTGGGTGAGCGTCTCAGCCACCACGTTCTCCTCCTCCACCTGCTCCTTTTCCTGTCCATCTGTCTGGACCACTCACCATCATCCACCACCTCCCAGTGCCTCCTGGTTGGGCTGGATGAGGCAAGAGCTACAAGGCCTCCCTTACATATCCCGAGAAACCTCCTGGGGCAACAGGTGGCCACTGATCCTGCGGGTTGATCAGAACAACCGCTTTGGACCTGTGGGAATTCTGGAAGCCAGGTCAGAATAGTGGGCTCCCATGGGGGTGGGTGAGGGACCTCCTCTTTCTTTCGCCTTCTGTGAACAACTTAAAAGAGTCGTGACACAACTGTCAACAGTTTCCAAAACATCACAGCCTTCAGAGGGTTTTTTTTCTGCCTTCCTTCTTCTCCCAGCACCCAGTGGCAGTCCACAGAGCATTCCTGGGGGATGTTAGGCCCAGGACCCTTGTCCACCGTAACCTTTGAACCCAAGCGAGATACATCAAACAGACAGCACGGAAGAGGAAAGGGCCCACAAAACCATCAGTGTGAGCGCATAGGCCGCAGAGGGGTATTCAGCACCCACCATGGCACCCCTGGTCACCTAGCCTCCCTCCACCCCTCCTACAACCAGAGGCCCAGCCCACTTGAGATCCCCACCCATGAGCACCCAGACCTGGCTGCTGGACTCCCACTGCCCTTTCACCCGTTTCTACTTCCTTCATACCTGTCTTCTACTTAATGGTTCCTTTTTAAAATTGCTGAGGCTGGCCTCCAGCCTGTGATCCTCCTATCTCATCCTCCCAAGTACTGGGATTACAGGCATGCGCCACTACACCCAGCTAATGGTTCCTTCTCTAAATCCACATTTTCCTTCCCAGGTTTTGTGTCTCCCTCTCTCTTTTTCTTGTCCCGTGTCCCAGGACAAAGCACCCTCGGTCAGCCTGGCATGGACAAGGAGTTGAACAGCTGTCAGGGGTGACCTGCTGCTGCTAGGAAGCCCATAACCACAGCCACCTGTCCCAGCCACCCAGCCTGCCTTTGAACTTGTCCTTCCTCATTCCCACATTGCCAGCTGCACAATTCTGCAGAGATGGGCAAAAATGACACACTTTTATCTATTCTAAACAGTCGTGAGACAACTGTAAACACAGTTTTCAAATCATCGCTTTCGAAGAAATTGTTTTTTCTTCTTTCTTCTCAAGCCTGTAATTAAACTCCTGGTGACAGAGTGGTGGAAGAAGGGGATGGGAGAGAAGGACTTCGGAAATACACAGGCAGCCCAGGTCCGAGAGCGCCCCTGCCAGTCCACAACCGTTCCAGAAGCTCGCAGACCATCTGGCTCCAGGCCAGCGATCTTTTTTCTTCCTCAAATCATCACCACTCCGCTCAAATATGTCAAGCATCTGCCCCCATCCCGGCCCTGCCACTGTAACCTGAAGACTAACCTCCATGTGAAGCAAATTAACTCGAAGCCCACAGCTAACCCTGCATAATTCTCTGCAGGATTGCCCATCGGATCCGCCACGTCCAAGAGATGAGAGAGCCGAGCAGATGGGCGGGGGTGGCCCGTTCCTAACACTCGTCCAATCAACAGGGAAAGACATTTTTTCTCTTCTAAGGATTCTGTGAGTCAAGTCTGAAAGGCTGCTGGGTCCGCACTGTCCCCAGAGCAGAGGCTTCCGCCGGCTCCGGCAGCTCTGGTTAGCGCACGAAGGACACCACGCTGGTGGCCACTCCAAACGGGGCGGAGTAGGCCGCGGCGAATCCCTGCAGGCCAATGACTATGTAGCGACATCCTTTGGTGATGACCTTCCCGACATTCTGTTTTTAGGAGCAGAAAAGAAAAGCGAAGAGTTAGGAGAGGCAAGTTTATGAAAAAGGGACGACCCATGACTAGTCACGGCGACACACACCAAGAAGCGTTCTCCCTTGTTCTCCCGAGGCAGATTAGCAAGTCACCATGTTTCTATAGCTCTGGTGTCCCGTCCCCACTCCCACAGTGGGACACGTTGGGCACCGAGCAGACATCATCTCCCGGCAAAGTGTTTGCAAGCACAACAAACCACACCCCATTCTTCTGTTCCAGATCAAAGTTACTGGACAGCCTGGGTCAAGTTTTCCTTTGTGCACCTTGTCTGAAAGCCCAGGCTGTCCTCCTCTTCCTCCTTCTCCTCCAGGGCTCTCCCTGTCTGACCCTCACATTCCTCCCTTTGTTATCTTCTGCCATCCTCCAAGTGCTGCATGCATATAAGTCTTGTGCTTCCAAAACAATCGTAAACTCCTTGAGGGTAAAGAGCAGGCAATGCTTTCTTGGTATCTTCTTCCCTCTCTGCTAGGGCTGAGCTGGACAGGATACACCTCAGGGATTCAAATAAAACTACAAGCCAGGCGTGGTGGCGCACGCTTGTAATCCCAGTACTTGGGAGGCTGAAACAGGAGGATTGCAGGTTCGAAGCCAGCCTCAGCAACTTAGTTAGGCTGTCAGTAACTTAGTGAGATCCTGTTTTCAAATAATAAAATAAAAAGGACTGGGGGTGTAATTTGGAGGTAGAAAGCCCCTGGGTTCAATCCCCAGTACTGCAAAAAAAAAAAAAAAGGAAAAATGTATTTAAAAAAACCCAAAACAAAACAAAACTGCAACTGAAAAATTAAGACCTCCAATGATCAACATTTTTTTGGAGGGGGAGGGTTACTGGGGATTAAACCCAGGGGCATTCTACCTTTGAGCTCCCCACCAGCCCTATTTTATTTCTTATTTTGAAACAGGGTTTCACTAAGTTGCAAAGGGCCTCACTAAGTTGCTGAGGCTGGCAGCAAACCTGCGATCCTCCAGTCTCAGCCTCCCAAGTTTTGGGATTACAGGCGAGCGCCACCACGCCCGGCCAGTGGTCAACATTTATTACATTGTTGTTTCCTGGTCTTCCTCTCCTGGTCCCCAGATACTGTTTTGCTGACATCAACGTCCACAGAGCTGACCTGGACCTTACTGTACACACCTTGTCTCTCAGCCCTATGACTTTTCCAAGTACCATAATCATGCTGACTGGTTTCACTAAAATCCTGACCCCAATCCAAAGCTCACTGTGACTCCCAAGGCTGACTGGCAAACCCGCCACACCTGACCAGTAGGCTGACTTTCCATCTCTTCCAGATACAGCCTCAGTTCTTTTCCTTTCCAGCTTCCCCACTCCGAACACTTCCCAGACGTAAGATAATCCCACTTCCTCTTTCACTGCACAAATCAGATGTCCCCGGGGAACTTGTCCATCTTCACACCACTGTCTATGACCTGCCTGTACCTGCCCTCGGCTTCCCCTCGTGGCCTATGTGGTGTGGAGAAAATGCCCCCACGGCTGTTCCCTTGACACTTGCTGTCTGTGCCCTCTCCCATCTGGTCTTCGGCTCTCCCTCCTCCAACACCATCCTCTCTCCCTCCCCATTGGCTCGTTCCCACTGGTGTACACTTACGCTCAGATGTCACCTTGACTTCATAGTCTGTCCCAGGCGTCTGCTCTCCTTCATGCCAAACCAACCAAAAGAACCATCCAGATACTGACTCGGCTCCTCCTCCTCTTCCTCCTCTTCTTCTTTTGGTATTGGGGATTGAACCCAGGGGCATTCTACCTCTGAGCTACATTCCCAGTCCTGTTTTATTTTTTTTAATTTAGAAACAGGGTCTCGCTAAGTTGCTGAGGGTTTCGCTAAATTGCTGATGCTGGTTTCAAACCTGCAATCCTCCTGTCTCAGCCTCCCAAGTACTGGGATTAGAGGTGTGCGCCACCACGCCCAGCTAGCTCTATACCTCTTCTTCCCTCTTACTCTGGCTCCTACCCCCACCCTCCAGGGACTGCTTGGCCATGGCCACCGATGACCTCCACGTGGCCCGACCAGTGGGTGCTTTCTGGTCTCCCCCTCCCTGGCCACTCAGCTGCTTTTCATTTGGCCTCAATGACTTCCTATCCTCTTGGTTCTCTCCTGCTTCACAGGGAGGGAACTCCTTATCCCTTCTACCAAAGCGTAATACGTTGGGGGCTTCGGTGCTCAGTCCCGAGTCCTCCTCCTCTTCTATCATCATTCCTCCTCGCCATTCATCATTCCTTCAGGGTCTCATCCAGTGGATTTAAGTATTTCCTGGTTGCTGATAACTCTGGCTCAGGCTCAGGCCGCTTTGAGACCTCACGTTTCCTCTAGCATATTCTCTTCCCCACGGCACCAAACAAATAAACCTAACTCTGGCTACTGGTGTGTCCCTGGTGGCCTTTGGCTGTTGGGCTTCCACAAGAAGAAAGAACAGAGGGGTTACATTCACCTGAGATCAGAGAGCTGGTAAGAGGCAGAGCTGAAGTTTAATCTCAAAGAAATGTCACTTCTGAGCCCATGTCCTTAATCCCTGTATTACTATTTATTTATTTATTTATTTATTTTTGGTACTGGGGCATTCTACCTCTGAGCTAGACCCCCAGCCCTATTTTATTTACTTATTTATTTATTTATTTATTGCGGTACTGGGGATTGAACCCAGGGGTGGTCTACCTCTGAGCTACACCCCCGACCCTACTTTTTATACTTTATTTTGAAACCGGTCTCACGAAGTTGCGGAGGCCTCACTAAGTAGCTGAGGCTGGCCGTGAACCCAGATCCTCGTCTCCGCCTCCCATGTACTGGGATTACAAGCGTGCGTCACCAAGCCCAGTTTATTTTTTTATTTTAAAACAGGGTCTTGCTAATTTGCTAAGGCTGGCCTTGAACCTGTGATCCTCCTGTCTCAGCCTCCCTAGTACTGGGATTTCAGGTGTGCACTACCGCACCTGGCTACGCTGCCCTTCTTCAATGAAGGCAGTATGTACGTGGTTAATTCACAGTGAATTGCTTCCAGCCTGCGAGTGAATTCCAACTGATGGCTTAACTTCCCTCGGCTTCAGCTTCCTCACCTATAAAGTGGGATTATGGAGTAACTACTTCACTGGGTTGTTAAGGTTAAATAGAAGCCAGGCATGGTGGCGCACGCTTGTAATCCCAGTACTTGGGAGGCTGAGACTGGAGGATCCGGGTTCGCGGCCAGCTTCAGCTACTTAGTGAGGCCCTCCACAACTTAGTGAGACCCTGTTTCAAAATAAAGAATAAAAAAATAGGGCTGGGGGTGTAGCTTGGAGGTAGAATGCCCCTGGGTTCAACCCCCAGTACCGCAAAAAAAAAAAAAAGAAGGTTAAATGGTTTATTGCACTTCGTTTTTTCTTTTGTTTTGTTTCTGCGGTGCTGGGGAGGGAACCCAAAACCTCAAGCATTCTAGGCAAATGCTCTACCCCGAGTGCCACCCGCTAAGGAAAGCACTTAGAGCAGTGCCTGGCACGAGCTGCAGCTGCGGTAAGTGCCCACATCAGCGCTGATTACTGCAAAAGGACATTTGCTTCTTTGCATAGTAATTTAGGTTTTCGATGAAGATATGTTAATCTAAGATATTTTGTTATTTTTCTGGAAAGTTTCTCTTTTTTTCTATCTCCTTGGCCTAAGGTGAGTGTGGATAGTTTATTAAGAGTATAATTTTCAATCGGGTGTGGTAGCGCATGCCTGTAATCCCATTACTAGGGAGGCTGAGACAGGAGAATCGCAGGTTTGAGGCCAGCCTCAACAGTTTAGTGAGACCCAGTTTCTTTTTTTTTTTGTGGTACCGGGGATTGAACCCAGGGACGTTCTACCTCCGCGCTACACCCCGGGCCCTATTTTTTTTTTATACTTTATTTTGAAACCGGGTCTCACAAAGTTGTGGAGGGCCTCACTAGGTAGAGAGAGAAAGAGAGAGAGAGAGAGAGAGAAAGAGAGCTGAGGCTGGCCGCGAACCCGGATCCTCCGGTCTCCGCCTCCCAAAGTACTGGGATTACAAGCGTGGGCTACCACGCCTGGCCTTGAGACCCGGTTTCAACATAGAAAATTAAAAAAAAATAGGGCTGGGGGTATAGCTTGGAGGTAGAATGCTCCTGGGTTTGATCCCCAGTATCACACACACACACACACACACACACACACACACACACACACCCCAAAACCAAAGAGTATAATTTCCTATGACTTCTGGCTCACTTGAGCTTTCGGTCGTCTCAATTTCGGATTCGCCCACAATGACCGAGCCAGGGCCAGACCCCGGTGCTCCTCACTGTGTCCGAGCACCCAGAGAGCGTCCAGCTGTTTTCTCTACACCGCTCTGGCTACGTGAGAAGCGTGGGAAACCCAGGTACATCTGTGTCATGTCTAGACTCCACTTGCCTGGACACTGCCCCATCGCGTGTGTGTGTGTGTGTGTGTGTGATCATGCTCCTAAGAGGTCCATTTCTATAATTCTGTGATGAGAAGGATCACTGGGAAAATTGTACTTATATGTTTGAAACAACAGCAGTGACAACAAAAGCCATGTTCTCTGGGAGAAAGAACAATAATCAAGTGTGACCCTTTGTAAACAGTGCCACCGGCCTCATAACCGCTGGCCTTAAACTTCACGTTTTTGATATTTGTGCATCCATTTTCCTCAGCCTGTTATTATATATTGAACCCCAAGAGTGTTCTAGCTCTGAGTGACACCCCCAGGCCTTTTTATTTTTTATTTTGAAATAGAGTCGCACTAAGTTGCTGAAGCTGGCCTCAAGACTGCGATTCTTCTATCTCAGCCTCCCAAGTACTAGGATTATAGGCATGCGCCATTGCGCCCGGCTTGTTATTATTTTTTAATTGCTTGTCACTTCATCTTTGCAGTTTAGGGGGGGAAATCTGTCAGAGGGGCACTGGGGATGGTGGAGCATGGGAAGTGTGCCAGGCTGAAGAATGGCCCCCAGGATGCCCACGTCTTAATCTCAGAACCTGTGACTCTATTATCGTACATGGCAAGAGGATTTTGCAGAAGCGACTCAGTTAAGGACCTGGAAATGGGGAGAGCTCCTGAATTAAGCAGGCAAGTCTCCTTTTGCAGTGCTGGGGATGGAGCCCAGGCATCTCAGCCCAGGTGAGTGTCCTCAGGGGACTCACACCGGAGGCAAATGCAACGATGGAAGCGGGGGCACAGAGAGATTTGAAGAGTCTACACTACCAGCTTTGAGGATGCAGGACAGGGGCCCCTGGAAGTTGGGAAGGGCACAGAAATGACTTCTCCCTGCACCCTCTAGAAGAAATCACCCTGCTGATTTTGCCTTTGCAAGACTGATTTGGGACTTGTGGCCTCCAGAGCTGTAGGAGAATACATTTGTTTGGTTTTAAGCCATGATGTGGGTGGTCATTTGTTTCAGCAGCCACAAGGAACCCATACAGGGAGAGAGACTTTCTGGGGGTTGCTTTGTATTCGGCCAATCCCCAGTGATGCTGGGGTTTCTCCTCCATCCAGTTTCAAAAAGGAAACCCTCTGTCCTCAAAGAGCACTCTCCCTGAGCTCAAAGGTCAAGTCAGTTGTGAAATGCAGTCAGGACTTGGGCACCTGCCTGAGGTGGATAGTCAGCAATTTTGTTCCCAGTTAGAACTCACTTAAAAACCAATCAGGATAAAGTTAGACTGGGCCCCCCTGTGCCCCCTCAGGTGATAACAGCCAACGGTTACAGAACCCTGGCCAGGTGCTCAGTGGGGTCCAAGACTTCTTCATGGTTTCACGCATTTGCTGTCTCCACCGCCCCATTATTATCCCATAGTACAGAAGAGGAGACTGAGGCAGAGAGGGGGCAGAGCCTGAGGTCACACAGCCAGGAGGTGGCCAAGCAGGGCTTATGCCTGGTAGTCTGGCTCCATGCACATGTCCTTACCCCATACTTAAAACATGGGGGCCTTTCTTTCTCTTCCTTCCTTCCTTTTTTTCTTTTCCAGGTATGTGTGTATGGGGAGGGTACAGGGGATTGAACCCAGGGGCATTCTACCTCTGAGCTACACCCCAGCCCTATTTTATTTTTTATTTTGAAACAGGCTCTCGCTAGGTTGCTGAGGCTGACTTTGAACCTGCAATCCTCCCGACTCAGCCTCCCAAGTACTGGGATCACAGACATGCGCCACCACACCCGACTTCTTCCTTTTCTTTTTCTTTTTGTGATGCTGGGGATTGAACCGAGGGCCTAGCACATTCTAGACAAGCACTCGACTACTGAGTCTCGCCATGATCCCAAACTGTGTGGACATTTTTAAAGGTTATTCCACACCTTCTATTTCCCCTCTCCATCACTCTTCTAGCTGCCCGATTAACAAAGCTCACTCACTTCCCTTACCTGGGCCTCTCTCCGTGTTTCTGAAGGATGCCTGGGAAAGGCGACCTGTTATTATTTCATTGTTTCTGTGTTGGGCTCCAACCCCAGCTGGCTCTTACCGCTCCCCCACTGAGCTACAGCCTGTTACTCTCAGCTAAGTTCTGAGGCATGTTCCTCCCCTCCTGACGCCCACTCCTTCTGCAGGGGAAGGGGCCCTCTCTTGCTCTCTCGCTGTGTGGCCTTGAACAAATAGCTTAACTTCCTGAAACTCCAACTTCCTTCACTGCAGAACAGGGATAATCACAGCTTTCCAAGGAAGCTGAGAGGATTCAGAGGTACTAAGTACAAAGCTGGGCACCTGGCACCCTGGAGCAGAACAACAAACGTGTTCCTTCCTCTCCCCAGTGCCCAGCAAAGAGCATTTTAACAATCAGAAAGGCACCATATGAATGCCATTATCATGACTCAAAAATCAACTGGGAACCTTGATCTTTGGAAAAGTCGCAGGCACACAGGCTTCCAGAAGGCTGGGCCCGCTCAGCATTGGGGTGGACCCCTGGGTGGGACCAGGGGCTGCTCGGGAGCATTAGCCACTCTTTCATGTTCCACAAAGGGCAAACACCTTTCTTTAAATAGAAGCAGGAAGGGCCTGGGTGAGGGATCTGGGAGGTTAACAGGAATAGGAACTAAAGGAAAAAGCATGCATTAGCCAGGCCTGGTGGCGCACGCCTGTAATCCCAGTACTGGGGAGGCTGAGACAGGAGGATCACAAATTCTAGGCCAGCCTGGGAAATTTAGCAAGACCCTCAGGCTGGTGGTGTAGCTCAGAGGTAGAATGCCCCTGAGTTCAACTCCCAGTACCAGATTAAAATAAAAAACAAAGTAAAGCATGTGTTAGTAACACTGAGCTCTTTGCAGGTTGCTCCTTATTCTACCAGACCCAAGGGAGAGAACATTTCACCTGGTGACCAAAGCAGGTAAAAGCCACCTCCCACATTTCTAGCTGAGCCTCGGCTATTCTTGCTTTCTTCCTCTTTCTTGGAGCCTGGTAACCTCTCAGTTGCCGGAGAAAGTGGCAGCCTAAGTCACTCTTTTGAACCCCAATGCCATGTCACGCGGTCCCTGGGTCTATTGAAAGAGTGTATAACACTCTAGAGCATCCGCATGACCTCTTCTCTGTTGCCTCCAGCATGGATAACACCCCTTTCCTATCTGTCAAAATCTTATTTTTTTTTTTAGTTCAGGCAAAATTTATATAACATAAAACTAACCACTTTAATGTACAACTCAATGGCATTTAATGTATTTATAATATGCAACCACCACTGCCATTAGGTTCCAAAACATTGCCATCCCAAAAGGAAAACCCACACCCCATTAATTAGATGATCTCTACTCCTCCCCCCAGTTCCTGGCAACCCCCAATCTGGGTTCTATTCCTCTGGCTTTGCCTATTCTGGATATCCTATATAAACGGAATCATGAAAACAATGTGTAACCTTGAGTGTCTGGCATATTTTAGTTAGCTAACATCATGCTTTTAGAGGTTCATCCACATGGTACCATATATTAGTATTTCGTTCCTTTTTATGGCTGAATGGTATTCCATTGTGTGTATATATCACATTCTGCTTATATATTTATCCACTGATGGATATTGGGTTGCTTTCACCTTTTGGCTATTAATAAATAATGCTTCTATGAACACTTGTGTATAAATATATGGTTTTTTTGCAGTCCTGGGGATTGAACATAGGGGGCATTCTACCTCCAGGCTACACCCCAGTCCTATTTTTTTTCTTTATTTTGAAACAGGGTCACTCTAAGTTGCAGAGAGCCTCACTAAGTAGCTGAGGCTGGCCTCAAACCTGGATTCTCCTGTCTCAGCCTCTCAAGTACTGGGATGACAAGCATGTGTCACCACGCCCGGCTATAAATATATGTTTGAGTAGCTGTTTTCAATTCTTTTGGTTATAGACCTAGGAGTTGAATTTTTGGGTCATAGAGTTTCCATGTTCAACTCTTTGAGGAACCTCCAAACTGTTTTCCTCAGAAGCTGCGCCATTCCACCACTGTGCACAAGGGTCCCAATCTGTTCACATTCTTGCTAACATTTGTTTCTTCATTTTATATATTTATTTATTTTGTGGTACTGGGATTGAACCCAGGGGCATTCTGCCTCTGAGCTATACCCCCAGCCCTGTTTTATTTTCATTTTAAAACAGGATCTGGCTAGGTTGATGAGAGTCTCACTACTTGCTAAGGTTGTCCTGGAACCTGCAATCTGCCTGTCTCAGCCTCCCAAGTACTGGGATTACAAGCATGCGCCACAATGCCCAGCTTGTTATTTTATTTTATTTTTGATATTGGGGATTGAACCCAGTGGCATTCTGCATCTGAACTACACTGTACCTTGGCCCTTTTTAATTCTCATTTTATTTTTTATTTTTTGTAGTACTGGGGTTTGAGCCCAGGGGAATTCAACCTCCGAGCTACACCCTCAGCCCTATTTTTTATTCTTTATTAATGAAACAGGTTCTCACTAAGTTGCAGAGGGCCTCACTAAGTAGCTGAGGCTGGCCAAGAACCCGCAATCCTCCTATCTCAGCCTCCCAAGTACTGGGATTACAAGCATGCGCCACCACGCCTGGCTTAATTATCATTTTGAAACAGCGTCTCACTAAGTTGCTGAGGACCTCACTCAGTTGCTTAGGCTGGCCTCAAACCTGTGATCCTCCTGTCTCAGTCTCTGAAGAATACAGGTGTCCACCACCATGCCCTGCTATCTGGTAAAATCTGAACTCCTCCCCTGTGCCGAGCGTTCACATCACTAGGATTTGAAGACTTCCCTGATTTTACAACCTTGTCCTCAAGGAGTTAACTGCTCCGCTCTGTGCCCTGTGCCGTGTGGCCCTGTCATGCTAGGTCCCGTCTCCCTGCAGGCTGTGGATCCTCTAGGGCAAGGCTGTGTTGTATTCCTTTTGCATCTCGAGTGCACGCACAATGCCTGGCACACAGTGAGCGCCCCCAAGACCTCCTCAAGCGCCAGCCCTGAGCTGAGGCCTCCGCATCATCCGTTACCAGCTGGGAAGGGAATGATGGCTCCTCTGTGCTCCACTGGAATCAGGAAGAGAGACGGACAGTCCTAGAAAGACCTTAAGCCTGAAAGTTCCCAACTTTCTAGTTTTAATTCATCTGTGTTACCACTGCCTGCCCGTGTACAGCTCCTGAAGCTGCTCCCACACCGTTCAGGACAAGGATAAGCCCAAGCTCCCGGCCTGGAGGCTGAATGGCTTGGGGTTTGATAAGAGGCCACTGAAGGACACAGATAACTGGACAATAAATCAGGTGCGGTCCGTGGCCTTTGGCCGGTAAGCAGTGAGGTTTGTGACTTTTTTTTTTTTTTTTCTGGCGGCCTTGCCTAAGCCAAGGGAGTGGGACAGTGATGGCGACCACAGCTTCCAGGTAAGGGCACTGGGGGCTGCCTGCGGACTTTGGTCTGAGAAGGAAACGGTCGTCCTATGCCACTTTCATCCTTCCTGTCTCCCTCTCGTCCCTCCTCCCAGGCAAATGGCAAAACATCTGAAGGCCCCAGAGCACAGGGATAGTGGGGGAGAGAAATCCAGATCCAACAGGTGCATGTGTATGTATCTGCTGGGCTCCCAGGCCCTGGGGGTAACCCTGGAATATTTGGGGGTATAACCCAAACTTTCTCAACTCGTGGTGAGGACGCTGCCAGAAATCAGAAGACGTGGGCTGCACCTCCTCACTGTCCAACTGGGTCACCTCCTCCAAGTCACCCAGCCGCGCCAAAGCTTGGGGATCCCCGTGTGTAACCCAGGGACGCAGATCCCCGTCCTGCTAAGTATACGAGCTGACACCGGGAGCCTCCGGGTTGCAAGCTGGTGTCCGGGAGTGGACCTGGAGTGTCCGGGAGTGGACCGGGAGTGTCCGGGAGTGGACCGGGAGTGTCCGGGAGTGGACCGGCGGGGCGGGTGCGGGCAGCCTACCTTGCCGTACTTCTTGAGCTTCTGCCGGTACCTCTTCTTGGGCTTCCCGGCCGGCGCCGGCTCCGGCTCCTCCAGCGGCTCGTAGCGCCCGGGCAGCGCGGCCAGGTGCACCCTCCGCGCGCCGCGCCGCCCGCCCGCCTCGTCCCCGCTGTCCGGCTGCTCCAGGATGGCCTCCTCGTCGCCCTCGGCCCGCGCCCGCCCCAGCGGCCCGCGCAGCGGCAGGCTGCTCGCCGCCTTGCTTCGGAGCCTGGCGCCCACCGTCATGCTGCCGCGGCCGCTCGGGGAAGGTCGCAGCGCGGAGCCGGAGCCCTTGCGCCCCGCCCGCTCCCTCCCGCCCCGGCCCGGCCCGGCCCGCGGGGCACCGGGGTCGCAGCGCCCCCTGGCGGCGGGGCCCGCGACGGCCGCCCGGGGGACCCCGCGCCCCACCTGCCGGCTAACCCGCTAACCCGGCGCAGAACGTGGGAGAGGCGCAATTGCAGCGAAGCAAACGGACCCCGAGCCATGGGACCCCCATTTGCCCACGTCCAAAATTGGGAGAGGTGGTATTGATCATGGAGGTCTCAGGGCTGGCGAGGTTATGGCGCGATGGCCGCGGTAACACAGTATTCACGGGAGTGCAAAGCGCACGCCTGTAATCCCAGCACTTGGGAGACTGAGACAGGAGGAGCGCAGGCTCGAAGCCAGCCTCAGCAATTTAGCAAGCTCCTGTCTCAAAATAAAAAATAAGAAAGGCCGGCGGGGGGTGGCTTGGAGGTAGAATGCCCCTGGGTTCAATCCCCAGTAACCACCCCCCACGTGAAGCAAAACGGCAGGGGTAGGCAAGTTAAATTCTGGTGCATACATATGGCAGCATATCCTGTAATCATGAAACTCATGGTTTTCCGAATATCACACTCTAGGAGCTATACATTGTCAATTTACTGTGTATCTCGACCTGCTTGCAATGCCCTGGTTTTTGTGTGTGTGTGTTGTGTGTGTTTTTGAGACCAGGTGTCACTGTGTTGCACAAGCTGGCCCTGAACTCCTGGACTCAAGCCATCCTCCTGTGTCAGCCTTCAAGTAGCTGGAACTACTGGTGTTGGCCACAACACCTAGCTTTTACCTTTTTTAAAAAGAAAATATGGGTAAACCTCTTTGAATTCTGGCAAAATTAAGTATAACATGACATTAATTTTATAAATATTTTAACATTAAAGTTTGTGATAAGTTTAAGAATAATTTAGAGACCAGGTGTGGTGGTACGTGCCTGTAATCCCGGTACGTGGGAGGCTGAGACAGAAAGATCACAAGTTTGACACCTGTAATCCCAGTACTTGGGAGGTTGAGACAGGAGGATTTCAGGTTTGAGGCCAGCCTCTGCAACTTATCCAGGTACTCAGCAACTAGTGAAACCCTGTTTAAGTAAACAACAACAACAACAACAGAAACAGGGCTGTGGTTGTAGTTCAGAGGTAGAATGTCCCTGAGTTCAATCCCAACACCACACACACACTCGCAAATTTAGATATATTAGTATAAGTGCATAAAATGTTCAAGATAATATAGCATATTAGAATATAAAAGATTTAGTTTTGAAATTCCAACTTAAACTGTGATTAAGTAATTGTTTTAGACTTATACTTGTGTAATAAATGATTTAAATTAAATAGTATACATTTATAAACTTTATATGTAAGATATGATTTCACGAGGGAGAATTAATAAAGCAAACACTTCCATTGACATTATGTATATATGTGAAAATGCCAATGTCAATCTCAATATCATGTAGGGGAAGGAGGGAATGGGGGGGAGGTTCACCAAGTGCTGTGTGCATGCATGTCCCTATCACTCTGAACTACATTATGATGTGAGACTACAATGCACCAATAAAAGTATATAAACTATATAATTTCAGAAACATAATTCAATATAAAGTGAAAGGGATATGAAAATATATATTTTTTTGTGGTACTGGGGATTGAACCCAGGGGTATTCTACCTCCAAGTTACACCCCCAGCCCTTTTTATTTTTTGTTTTTGAAACAGGGTCTCACTAGGTTGCTGAGGCTGTCTTTGAACCTACAATCCTTCTGTCTCAGCCTCCCAAGTACTGAGATTACAGGCGTGTGCCACCACGCCTGACTGAAAAGAAATTTAATTTACTATATATAAGAATTACATTGTGTTTTGTTACATAATTGAAGTTTGGGGGCTTTTTGTGTGTGTGGTACTGGGGATCGAACCCATGGGCATTCTTCCTCCGAGCTACATCCCCAGACCATTTTTTTAATTTTTTGTTTTGAAACAGGGTCTCACCAGATTGCCCAGAGCCTCGCTGTGTTGCTGAGGCTGACCCTGAACCCATGATCCTCCTGTCTCAGCTTCCCAAGCATTGGGACCACAGGCATGCACCACCATACCCGACTCTTTTGTTTTTTATTTTGAGACAGGATCTGGCTAAGTTGCCTAGGCTGGCCTCAAGTCTGTGATCTTCCTGTCTCAGTCTCCCAAGTACTAGGATTACAGGCATGCGCCACCACACTTGGCTCATAATTGAAGTATTTGAAGAGAGAGTCCAATATTAAGTTTGTAAAAGTTGCTTAAAATGTTTAAGAGAATTAAATTAAATAAATGGTAAGCCTCTACCCCACACAGTGATTATGAAATTTTATTAGGTTTGTAAATTGTTCAAAGTAATATGTAAGTAGAATTTAAAAAGTTAAGGGAAAGTAGATTTGTGGATCTATAATTTTACTGAAGCAACTATTAATTTATAAACAAATAGAGACCCTCATAGTCCCTTTTTTTAAAATGTTGTATAAAATGGACCTCAGGAACCCCAGGCATCTAAAGTAGTGTGTGTGTGTGTGTGTGTGTGTGTGTGTGTGTGTGTGTGTGTGTGTGTTTTGTGGTGCTGGGGATTGAACCTAGAAGCATTCTACCTCTGAGCTATATCCCCAGCCCTATTTTTTATTTTTTTAATTTTGAAACAGGGTCTCACTAAATTGCTGAGGCTGACCTCAAACCTGCAATCTTCCTGTCTCAGATTCCCAAATATTGAAATTACAGGTATACACCACCAAGTCCAGCTAAAATGTGTTTTTGTCCATACAAAATGCTGTTGAAATATCACAGCACCATTTAGCTTGTTTTTAAAGGAAAAATACTAGAACAATTAAAAACTGATCTCCATATTAAGTCTCTGTAGCCAGTGAGCCAGCAGGACTCAAGGAGGTGTGATCAGAACCCATCCTTAGGAAGTGCTCCATTGTTGTTTAGAAGTGCTTCCCTCACTCCTGGGTGGGAACTGCAGCAGTCCTATAGTTTCCCTGCTCACACCGAAGTCATACAAACTCTCACTGTTGTAAACATCATCTCCATTTATGTCATCTTAAATCTTCTCATGTTCAATTCTATATAACACTTAGAACCTTGGTGTGGTGGTGCATACCTATAATCCCAGTACTTGGAAGGCTGAGACAGGAGGATTGCAGGTTTGAGGACAGCCTTAGTGAGTAGTAAGACTCTCATCAACCTAGTGAGACCCTGTTTCAAAATAAAAAAAAAATAACAAAATAGGGCTGGGAGTGTAGCTCAGAGGTAGAATGCCCCTGGGTTCAATCCCCAGTAGCACACACAGACACAAAAATAGAACCTTGGACTTGATTTAAAGTCAATCATTAGCCCGGTGAGGTGTGCATGCCTATAATCCCAGTACTTGGGAGGCTGAGACCAGAGAATTTCAGGTTCAAGGCCAGCCTCAGCAACCTTGTGAGACCTTGTCTCCAAACAAAAAATAAAAAAGGGCTGGGGGTGTAGAATGCACCTGGGATCAATCCCTAGTACCGCAAAAGGAGAGAGAGAGAGAGAGAGAGAGAGAGAGAGAGAGAGGAAGGAAGGAAGGAAGGAAGGAAGGAAGGAAGGAAGGAAGGAAGGAAGGTCAATCGTCATCTCTCCTTCCCCGGGCAGCCCCTGAAGTGGGCTGTGCCCCTGTGGTATGTGGGGTTGTGATGGGGTACAGACAATTTCCTTTCTGTTCTTCCCTCACCTAATACTTCCCAGTTTCCCAAACTTGCAAAATGGTTTTTGACCCTTCGGTGGTTGAAACAGTGAAGGGAGCAGAAACTGCCCTTCCCTGGCGTTGTTCAGGATGCCGTCCCGCCCCCGCCTGGCGTGTTTGAAGCTGGCACTTCCTTTGTTCTTCAGGGGCCGGCATTGGGAACACTCGGCTCCAACGCCCCCTGGCCTTCCTCAGTCCCCTGGAAGCCAGTGTTTCGTCACCATGGTATGGTCTGATTACTTCCCCTCAATTCATAAGTTAAATTCTAACCCCAGAGTGGGGCCTTTGGGAGAGGACTAGGTTGTGGGGGCGGAGGCCTCACCCGCAGGATTAGTGCCCTTATAAAAGAAAGCCAAGAGAGACTGCGCAGCCCTCTGCCATGTGAGGCACCTGGCAGCTCCTTGATCTTGGACTTCTCAGCTCCAGAATTGTGAGGAATAAATGTCTGTTGTTTGTAAACTATTCACTTTATGCTATTTTGATATAGTAGCCTGACCACACTAAGATGATTGGTTTCCTATCCTGAGCCTCTGAGCCCTTCTGGATGTGGGGACAAGATTTTTTTTCTTGGTACTGGGGGTTGAGCCCAGGGGCATTCTACCTCTGAGCTACACCCCTTGTCCTTTCTGTTTTTTTGTTTTAAAACAGGGTCTTGCTAGGTTGCGGAGAGTTTCATGAAGTTGCTGAGGCTGGCCTTGAACCTGTGATCCTCCTGTCTCAGCCTCTCAAGTACTGGGCTTACAAGTGTGCACTACCACGCCGGGCTGGGAACAAGATTTTGTTTTTGGTACTGGGATTGAACTCAGGGGCATTCTACCTCCAAGTTACACCCCCAGCCCTATTTTATTTTTTATTTTGAAACAGAGCCTCGCTAAAGTTACTGAGGCTGGCTCTGAACCTGCAATACTCCTGTCTCCACCTCCCAAAAAGTAGGATTACAGGTGTGCACCACCACGCCTGGCTGGGGACAAGATTTAATAGAGAAAAATCAGTGCTTCCAACCCCTCTGAGGGCTAGAAAAGCAGGCTCGAGGCCAGGCCACTCCAGTGTGACTCTGCAAGGCTGTTGCTTGTGCTGGAGTCAGGAGGCTGTTACTGGAGCGGTTAGCTGTAAGGACAGGCTACCTTAGCTGCCGCCTAGGAAGGCTCCCAAACACCCATTTAGCTACAGCCTGCTAGAACTGCCATAACACAACTCCACCGACAGGGGGCTTGAACAACAGAAATGGATTTGCTGATGTTTTGGAAGCTGGAAAATCTGAGACCAAGGTGTCTGAGGGTTTGGTTTCTCCAAGACCTCTGTCCTGGGCTTACAGATGGCTGCCTCCTTCTGAGACCTCGCACACCCTTTCCTCTGTGTGCACATCCTCTTCTCATAAGAAAATCAGTCTTATTGGATCAAGGCCCCACCCTTATGACCTCATTTAACCTTAATTACCTTTTAAAGGCCCTGCCTCCCAATGTAGTCACATTCTAAGGTACAGGAGGTTAGGGTTTCAGCATATGAGTTTTGGGGGCTACATAATTCAATTCCTAACAACCTATGAGTCTGTACTGCAAAGCCCAAACACCCCTGCCCAGTCATACTGAGGATTGCCCAAGGGCGTTCTACCTCTGAGCTACACCCCCAGCCCCTTTTTAAATTTTGAAATAGGGTCTCACTAAGTTACTGAGGCTGGCCTCAAACCTTCAATCCTCCTGTGTCAGACTCCTAAGTACTGGGATTACAGGTGTGCGCCACTGCGCCTGACTGCCCTGTCTCTTGATATCCCTAAAACCGGGGACCAGGCGTTGGTATTCTGGCATAGAAAAGCCAGTCCCTGCAGAACCGTGTTGCCAGCAGAAGCAGCGTGAATAGGGAAGCATGGCTTCTGTCACCTCCGCCTTCCAGACCTCTAGGGAGTCAGCTGACTGGCCCAAGTTAACTTGATCGATTTCCTCCAGTCCCCAAGGGACCTGGCGCTCGCTGGTGTTCCCACCTCCTAGCCCCTGCACAAAAGAAGAAGGTGTGTTAGTCGGCTTTGCGCTGCCATGACCACAATGCCCGACAAGAACAACTTAGAGGAGGAGAAGTTTATTTTAGCTCAGGGCTTCAGTGGGCTTAGTCTATGGCTGGCCAGCTCCATCGCTCTGGGCCTGAGGTCAGGCAGAACATCATGGCAGAAGGGTGTGGTGGAGGAAAGCTGTTCAGATCATGGCAGCTGGGAAGCAAAGACAGAAAGAGAGGGGCGGGGGATCCAGGGACAGAAACAGTCCCCAAGGCCACGCCCCCGGCGACCCACTTCCTCCAGCCATCCCCCCCTCCTGTATCGTTTCCACCACCTCCCAGGGTCCACTCAAATGACTGATCCATCAAATGGGTTAATCCACTGGTGAGCTCAGAGGCCGTGTGAGCCCGCGTTTTCACCTGTGAGCGTTGCTGCACCGCCTGACACCTGAGCTTTTGGGGGACGATCCAGAGCCAAACCCTAAGAGGAGGCGGGAAGGAGGCTGAGGGACAGCTGCGTCAGGCACCACCCACAGGACTCTTCCTTCACTAAGACTCAGCCAGGACATTGGAGAGTGAAGATTCGTGAAAATGCATCATCAGTGATGGAGAAATAAATGCTTAGAGACCTCAGAGGCTTAAGAATAATTACTTATTTGAAATAACTTATATAGAAACAGTTATGGATATTTTTTCATTTGTAGACATATAAAGACTGTATGTTTTAATCTTTCGTAATTAATGTGTGAATTTAGAAAGAAAGATAATGTATATGGATGTGAACTTGTATGAATTAAAGTTGTTTATTATTATTATCATTATTATTATTATTATTATTATTATTTACAGGATAGATTTGGACTCAAGAAGAAATATATCTTTGGAGGTGACAAGAACTGGTTATGAAACAGATAGGACCACAGGTTTAATTTTCCAAAGACTGCATCTTAAAAGGACGTGTGTGTGTGTGTGTGTGTGTGTGTGTGTGTGTGTGGCAGTTTTTAAATCCCAGCTAACCCTTGTTTTTTTTTTGGTGGTACTGGGGATTGGATCCAGGGAAATTTTACCTCCAAGCTACACACCTCCCAGCCCATTTTGTTTTTTTTTTTTTTTCTGAAACAAGGTTTCCCTAGGTTGCTGAGAGTCTTGCTAAGTTGTGGAGGCTGGTCTTGAACCTGTGATCCTCCTGTCTCAGCATCCCTGGGATTACAGGTGTGTGCCACCATGCCTGGCAAAGCCTCAATTTTTGAGCAACCTAAAATGAGGGGATGGTAAATTACTACCTTTTCTTAGGTTTAAATACTTTACTTTTAAAAAATTATTTTTGAGTAACTGGGTGTAGTGGCATACACTTGTAATCTCAGTACTTGAGAGGCTGAGGCAGGAAGATCGCAGGTTTGCTGCCAGCCTGAGCAACTTACTGAGACCCTGTTTCAAATTAAAATAAAATGGGGCTGGAGGTGTAGCTCAGAGGCAGAATGCCCATGGGTTCCATCAACAGTATCATACACATAAGCATTATTTTTGAAATATATAGTATTTACCTATAGAAAATAGTTCAAAAACCATGATCAAAATAGATGGCATAATTACAGGATACACTTAACATCTGCGTTTGTTTTTTTTTCTCAAAATACATATCTGTGTTAAACATGCAGGTCCTATAGAAGGCAAAATTTGGAATTTCAGGCACAGCACATCTGGATTTCACCCAAGGGGTTGAGTTTCTGCCCCAAAGAGAAAGGGCAGGGAGTGACTTGAGGCAAACGCACTGTACACACACAACTCAGGTCGTGGGAGTTTCCACTGAAATTTGCTACAATTGTAAGTCAAGACTCTTCCATAGATTGTTTATTGTGGGGAAGGAAGGGAAGGAGGGAGGGAGGGAGGAAGGAAGGAAGGAAGGAAGGAAGGAAGGAAGGAAGGAAGGAAGGAAGGAAGGATCTTGTTCCCAGAGAGAGCAAGCTTCTTCCTGCGCCTGTGAAGGGGACCCGTGAGACCCCCAAGCGTTAGGTGAGCCTGGGCTGGGGGGTCCTGAGCTCTGATTAAATCACGTTCACTTCTGGTTAGCTTGGCCTTCTAGCCTCTGGGCCATCACTGTCAAAGGCCCAGCGTCTTCGGTGCTGTGAGTGTTTGAGTGGGGAGGAGATTGGTAGAAGTGTCTTAGGTTTTGGTTCACCTGCCAGCAGGGCTCCTGGGCAAACGCTGGCAATTGGAGAGAAAGCTCAAACTCTCTGCTTTCCTGAGCTTCTCCTGGAACAGCTTTCTCAGCATAGCATTAGGAATGAGGATGGAATCCCAGGGCTGGATGGTTTGCAATTTTTTTTTTAATTGGGTGCTTTTCCAGAGTTGAATCTATCCTGGCAGCCCACACTGTAACTAAAAGTTTGACTGGCTTCTCCCTACCCCCGAAGAGGCTTATTAAGTACCAGGCTGGGTCACTTCCTGCCCACCTGCACCCAGATCTGCCACTCCTGCAGGTGTGGAAACTCCCAGGTTCACCTGTGAAAGGCCTGTCTGTCTTTGGAATCCTGTTCACCAGAGCTTCCAAGCACTGACTTCTTCAATACCACCGTGGAATATGATTTTAACTTGTAAGTGTGCAGATTTATATCTGTGCTATCACCAGATTAAAAAGTCTTTTGAAACATTCTATATCAGAAGCAGAATCAGAAGTCTCTGGTGGATAAAGTTTTCATGCATACTATCTGACATTTAAAATATTTTATTTTGTACTGGGGATTGAAACCAGGGGTATTCTACCTTAAGCTACACCCCTAAAATTAACATTTTGAAACAAAGTCTTGCTAAGTTGCTGAGGCTGGCCTCAAACCTGTGATCCTTCTGTTTCAGCCTCCTAAGTACTGGGATTACAGGTGTGTGACACCATGCCCAGCTAAAATAATTCTTTAACAATATAATAGAATTATAATTGTATCTTACTTGGTTGCATTTAATCTAAAAGCTACTGATGATTTGGAAAACTACTGGGCTATCTGACCTTAGTAATATGGATAATATAAAAATATCTGTGTAAAGAAAGAAAATTAGAAGAATTATAGCCCTGTGAGTTAAAATAATGTTTTAGACAAAACCTGAAAACCCTGTATTAGTATGCATTGTCCCTGCCCCCAGAATGCCATTCTAATTCTAGTATGTATTATTAGAACACACACCCACACACCCACATACACAAACACACACACACACACACACACACACACACACACACACACACACACAGATATATCCCAGCAGCACAAAGCCATATGAGCACTTTAGAGGTGCCCACAGTTGGGTCTCTAACATCAGTGTCCCCTAAAAGAATTTGGACTTGGAAAATTGGCTGCTGGCACTTCTGGGACCAAGAATGTTCAAGATGGGCCTGGAGTATTCTGTTGCCAGAAGGCAAAGACACTTAAAAAGTTTTGTGCATTTTTGTCAAAACTGTCAAATTTTGTCAAGGCTATCTGAGCCAACTTAAGTGCTCTTTTGGCTAAATTGTAGCATTTTGATTACCAAAAAAGAACTAATGACTACAAATAGTTGAAACAAATCATGTCAATGGAAAGCCATGGGTTCATCACAGTATTCCGAGAAAAAAGTGTTGTAGAAAAAGAATATAGTTATAAAAGACTATGTTATTTTTGGATGCCATTTTAATATCCCTAAGTATTTTGGCCCTGTTAGACTCACACAATATGAAAGGAATGCAGAATTCCAAGTTCCAAAAAATTTATCCAAAAGCGTTACATTTGGATATGAGGGATCCCATGGAGTGGAATGAGGTGTCTTCGTTAGCCAGATGGAGAGACAGCACTTAAACATGAATGAGTCAGACATGGTGGCACACACCTGTGATCCCAATACTTAGGAGGCTGAGACAGTAGGATCACAGGTTCGAAGACAGCCTCAGCAACTTAGCAAGACCCTCTGCAACTTAGTGAGACCCTATTTCAAAATAAAAAATAAAAATAAGGCTGGGAGGTAGAATGCCCCTGGGTTTAATCCCCAGTACCACACACACACACACACACACACACACACA
>PVJS01016707.1:0-37139 GCA_004027185.1 Glis glis
AGCCGGGCGTGGTGGCGCACGCTTGTAATCCCAGTACTTGGGAGGCTGAGACAGGAGGGTCCGGGTTCACGGCCAGCCTCAGCTACTTAGTGATGCCCTCCGAAACTTAATGAGACCCTGTTTCAAAATAAAGAATAAAAATAGGACTGAGGGTGTAGCTCAGAGATAAAATGCCCCTGGGTTCAATCCCCAGTACTGCAAAAAAAAAAAAAAACAACAACAAAAAAAACCCCAAAAAAACACATTAGTTTAAGCAAGATTAATGCAATGAGTCTCTGGGTAAAAGAATATTTGTCTAATAAGATTCATTATGACCCTTGTTTGTGAATTAAAATTTAAAAAGCCAGTTTAGAGACCTAGTTTACATCAAGATGGGAATGTGTTAGCTCATACAAACAGACCTTATTAAAACCAGTAGTAGTTAGCATATGAGGTATCTGGATCTAGGGACTCAGATGTCATTATGGTCTTCCCCTACTCTCTCTTTCTCTTCTTCCTCTCTCACTCATCTTTGTCTTGCTTCTTTCTACTTGTTGATCTCTACACCATTCTCTACGCCATTTTTCTCAAGGCTAAAAAAATCGCTGTTAGTAGCTATTGGGCTCATATCGCACCCAGAGAGGAAGGGACTCTTCCAATGGCTGCTATTACAAAAACTGTTTCTCTCTCATTAAGTCATACCTGATCCTTCATTTTGGAAGAAATATTTCCTTATCTTTACTTCTGTAAACTTCATCTGTTCTTATCCCAAGGCACTTTCCCATCATTCCCTGTATGGCCTCCTTAGGGAGCTTATCTCTCTTACTGGAATATAAATCCCATGAGGATAGTGATTATAAGTAGGTCTTATTTTTTGTTGTTATTATTATTCTGATATTCTGTAATTTATAGCTTTAACAGTCCTAGCAAGCCAGGGGTGATGGTACACACCTATAATCCCAGTACTTGGGAGACTGAGACAGGAGGATTGTAGGTTCGAGGACAGCCTCAGCAACTTAGTGAGGCTCTCATCAACTTAGTGAGACTCTGTTTCAAAAAAAATAGGGCTGGGGGAGTAGTTCAGAGGTATAATGCCCCTACTTTCCATCTCCAGCACTACACACACACACACACACACACACACACACACAAAACTAGTACTAAGCGGTTCCAGAATATTTCAAATGAATGCTTTAGTTCTTTTGTTGTTGTTTTTTTCTGGTCCTAGGGATTGAACCCAGGGGCATTCTACCTCTGAGCCACACCTCCAGCCCTATTTTATCAGCCCTATTTTATGTTTTATTTTGAAACAGGGTCTCAGTAAGTTGCGGAGGGCCTCCTAAGTTGCTGAGGCTGTCCTTGAACCTGTGATCCTCCTGTCTCAGTCTCCCAAGTACTGGGATTATAGGCATGTGCCACCACGCCCGGGCTGAATGCTTAATTTCTAAAACAACATTCATAGATTTGTGAGTGGTGAAACATTCATTGTTCAATCTATTCATCCAAGAGATAACACATTCTATGTATAACTTTGTGAAAACAGCAGTTTCAATAGCACAGGGAAAGGTCCACAGAACTCTGGGGGTATCTCACTGCAAGAGAGAGTAAACTGAAACAATTGACCACCATGTGGTGGATGGGAGTGCTGGGGGTGCAGGTAGTATAATAGGGCAAAAACTCAGGGAGGGTCTATGGTCAATGATACAAAGAAGTTCAGGAAGAAACCAGGCGTGGTGGCACACACCTATAATCCCAGTACTTGGGAGGCTGAGTCAGGAGGATTGCAGGTTCAAGGACAGCCTCAGTAATGTAGTGAGATTTTTAGCAACCTAGTGAGACTCTGTTTCAAAACAAAATAAAATAAAATAGGACCAGGGGTGCAGCTCAAAAGTAGAATGCCTTTGGGTTCAACCACTAGTATCATACACACAAAAAATTCTTCTGTATTATTTAATCTAAAAATTCTTATTATTTTGTCTCTAATCCTTTGTTAATAACCTGTGCTTTTTATTTTTATTTTTATTTTGCGGTACTGGGGATTGAACCCAGGGGCATTCTACCTCCGAGCTATGTCCCCAGCCCTATTTTTTATTCTTTATTTGGAAACAGGGTCTCACTAAGTTGTGGAGGGCCTCACTAAGTAGCTGAGGCTGGCCGTGAACCTGTCATCCTCCGGTCTCAGCCTACCAAGTACTGGGATTACAAGCATGTGCCACCATGCCCGGCTAATAATCTGTGCTCATTATCAAGTTATCTGTATAGGGAAGAAGTCTCAGAACTTAGTGAGAAAGAGGCCTGGGCTTCCATATTAAGAAAATGTATAATAATAGGAAAATGCAAGGTTCTGAGAGGTACTCAATTGATATCATACTATATATATATCTTTTTTACTTATTTTAACTGCCAAGTTTTGGCCTTCCAGAAATATTAGAGCTTGCTTATCCTATTTCTTGGCTAGGCATGGGAACTACATTTCCCAGGTTCCAGGTTAGAATTGGACAAAGAGGAATGCGTGTGCGATTTAGAGAGTGGATGAAACTGAAGCCACTGCACTCCAGTGCTCTGAGCCTGGGTGACAGATAAAGGCAGAGCTGCCAGAGTCCCTGCTCTGCGCCTGTGGCTCCATTCTGCAGCTTGCCTCTCTTGCCACCTGCTGGTCCTGTCACCAATAGCAGGCAGGCCCTGACTCACCTTGGGACTCTGAGCTGCAGCCCCCACGGATGAAGGTGCACAGAGACAACCAGTTTCAAGAGACCCCTGCATGAGGACACCCTTTGAAGCCCCGCTTTGGCAACTGGTCACACTTCGTTTTCGGACATCTCCCTGCCGCTGCAGTTCTACCCACACGGACACTTGAGGGGGACTGGTGAATGAATGCCTGCTCCGTATGCTCTGTGGCCCCTTCCAGACCCTCACTTTCCCCACTCACAGATTTGCGTAAGGTCTAATTCCTATAGTAAATACTTTATTCTTAATATACTCACAGTGGCTTTGTTTTCCTATGGATACATTTGGAACCTTTGTGTTCTGCCATTTTTATTACATCAGCAATGCCAGGTATGTCTTCCTTCATAGTTGCAAAATGGCCAATAAAACTGTGTGAAATTGCTTCAAAGAATGAATCTTGTTTGGTCAAAGCAGTGATTTTTTTTTTTTTTTTGTACTGGGGATTGAACCCAGGAGCATTTTACCTCTGAGCTACACTCCTGGCTGCCCGCACCTTTTTTTTTTGTTGTTACTGGGGATTGAACCCGAGAAATTCTACCTCCAAGTTATAACCCCAGCCCTACTTTTTAGTTTGTTTTGAAATAGGGTCTCGATAGGTTGCTGAGAGTCTCACTAAATTGCTGAGTCTGGTCTCAACCTTTGATCCTCCTGTCTCAGCATCCCAAGTACTGGGATTATAGGCATGCACTACCATGCCTGGCTCTCCTAGCACTTTTTATTTTTTATTTTGAAACAGGGTCTCACTAAGTTGCTAAGTTACTGGGGCTGGCCTTGAATCTGGGATCCTCCTGTATTCCCAAGTACTGGGATTATAGGGATTCGTCACCAAACCTGGCTTCTGAAAAATGTGTGTGTTTTTTTATAAACTTCTCAAGTGTGTATGTGTGTGGTGGGACTAGGGATTGAACCCAGGAGTGTTCTACCTCTGAGCCATATCCACAGCCCTATTTTATTTTTATTTTGAAACAGGATCTCACTAAGTTACTGAGGGCCTTGCTAAATGGCTGAGACTGGCCTCGAACCTGTGATCTTCCTTTCTCAGCCTCCCAAGTACTGGGATTGCAGGTGTGTGCTACCATGCCCAGCTTTCCTAGGATTTTTTGTGTGTGTGTGTGTGTGTGTGTATGTGTGTGTGTGTGTGTGTGTGGTACTGGGGCTTGAACCCAAAGGCATTCTACTTCTGAGTTACACCCCCAGCCTTATTTTATTTTTTTTATTTTTAAATAGTGTCTCACTAAATTATGGAGGGCCTCACTAAGTTGTTGAGACTGGCCTCGAACCTTTGATCCTCCTGTCTCAGCCTCCCAAGTATTGGAATTACAGGCGTGCACCACCCTGCTGGGCTTTCCCAGATTATCTTAATGGGCCAACAGGAGGCAGAACCATGGGTCTAAACCAATTACAGCAATTCAGCACCTATCAGTGAACAGGAGAAGGCCCATGAGTCAGATCTGACCCATGAGACATAAGGGGAATTCTGCTAGAGGCTTCTGGTAAACTTTGTGCTCCCTGAAATAAAATAAGAATGTACGAGAAAAGACTTTTTAATGCCAGTGTCCTTGCTTCCTGCCTGAGCAACGGCAGGTTGTCTGTTGCCTGGTGAAATCTGGGTCCTGTACAACAAAGAAGGTGTGGATGGCTGAGGGAAAGACAATCAAGGTTTCTCCATGCAGATGATCTCAACTAAGGATGGTCTGTAGAAGAGAGACAAATATGACTAAAATCTCCACCTGGTTTGTATCATATAACATCTCCAAGGACCTCCAGAGTCTGTACAAGTTATTCAATTAGCTATAGGAATGATATTAGGACAGCTACTCTGTCCTAAGCCTTCCTGAATGAGCCACCAAACTATATGGCACAAGGTTCAAGAAAGAATGATTTCTTTGTGAGGCACATAATTAATTAGCTTAATTTAGTTATGTGACCAATTGCATGATTAATGTAATTCATAATGAGGGTGTAGGTGAGATGTTGGTCAAAGGGTATGAAGTTTCAGATAGAAGGAATGTTGCTGAGATCTATTGCAGAGCATAGTGACTAAAAATAATAATGTATATTTCAAAATTCCTAAAATAACAGATTCTGAATATTTGTATTACGAGAAAAGGAGTAAGTATATGAGGTGATGGATGTCAACTAGCTTGATTTAATCACTCCATAATGTACAGATGTATCAAAATATCACATTGTGCCCATAAACATGATTAATTTTTCTAAATTCCTATAGTTTTGGATTTGAATCAGAAATATCAGTGTGATTTTTAATAACATTATTATTAGTATTATTGACACTGGAGGCTTTCTACCTAGAGGCATTCTACCTCCGAGCTATATCCCAAGCCCTATTTTATTTTTTATTTCAAAATAGGGTCTCACTAGGTTGCTGAGGGACCTTGCTCAGTTGCTGAAGCTTGCCTTGAACCTGTGATCCTCCTGTCTCAGCCTCCCTCCCAAGTATTAGGATTATAGGCATGTATCACCTCACCCGGCTTTCTCAATCTCTTACTCCTTTGGTGAATGGCAAATCTTCTGGGTCACCCTTTCTATTTTCTTTAATATTCAAACACCTTTCTCTAAAGCAGTAGTCCTCAAAGGGTTTTTCTAGAAGCAGTAGGCAAATTTAAGAATTTGTTAAGCCGGGCGTGGTGGCGCAAGCTTGTAATCCTAGTACTTGGGAGGTGGAGACCGAGGATCCGGGTTCGCGGCCAGCCTCAGCTATTTGTGAGGCCCTCCGCAACTTTGTGAGACCCAGTTTCAAAAATAAAGTATAAAAAATAGGGCCGGGGGTATAGCTCGGAGGTAGAACGCCCCTGGGTTCAATCCCCAGTACTGCAAAAAAAAAAAAAAAAAGAATTTGTTGAAGCTGGGTAGAGTGGTGCACACCTGTAATCCCATTACTTTGCAGGCTGAGACAGGAGGATCACAGGTTTGAGGCCAGACAGAGCAACTTAGTGAGACCCTCAGCAACTTAGGAAACCCTGTTTCAACATAAAAATAAATAAATAAATAAATAAAAGGGCTGGGAGTGTAGTTTGCATATAAAATGCCCCTGAATTCAATCCTCAGTATTTCCTCCACTCCAAATATTTGTTGGAAATGCAAATTCTCAACCACTCCCCCACCCCACCCCAGATCTACAAAGTCAGAAATACTGGGGGTAGTGCCCAACAATTTGTGTTCTAACAAGACTTTCAGTGATTTTAAAGTAGACTAAAGTTTGAGAGTCACTAGCTTAGTTAACAAGTGTAGAGGAGAATAACCATTTTGACTTTTCTAATCTCAACATGTCTTAAAATTACCCATATTATTGTGTACTCCTTCCAAAATTAAGTTGTATTTCAGAGAAAGGAATCATAACATTTGGACATTGTGAAAAGAAGTGAAAATAATGTGTTGGAGGAGCTAGAAAAAGAATTTATTATGGGGTTTGGATATTTTTTGTGTGTATTTAAAATAGGATTATAGGGAAGATGGCAACAGAGTAAGGACTCTTAGACCAGCCTGTCTCTAACTTGTCCTGGGGACCTCTGAACTAAGCAGCATCTCACGTCCCAGACTACCCTCATGGGAGGTGGAACTAAAGACAGAGAAACTCAATACTACCTGCAACACCCAGGCTGAAATAGGAAAAAAAAAAAAAAAAAAAAGACAACCAACCAGGGCCCGAGAACAACAGCGCACACCCTGTGCGGACTGGCGGGAACCTTGGGAAGACCCCAAGATCTTACAATCAGCAACCTGATGCCTACTTCACAGACCAGAGATCACCAGCAAAGAACCACACAGCCCTGCAACACCAGAACCGAGCAGGACAACCACATCCACGCTCCGTCCATCCCAACCCCGCTCCAGAGGAGAGCCAATGAAACCCAGGAGGCAGTGCTGAATCCTCATGGGGTAACTGAAAAAGGGGAAGGGAACACACCGACTGTGGCTGCATGCCACACACGGAACTCAGGAAGACACCATGTCTGAAAGCTACAGACCAACCCAGCCTTCTCTGTGGAGAGCGCGGAGTTCCACGCTTGCATTGGGATAGCCCCAGCGGCACTCAGCACCTGCCCAGGCACAGAGAGACACCGGGCCAGAGTCTCACCCACTGCAGGAGACCAAAACCTTGGGGCTGCAAACTGACATCACTGCCATAGGTCGCCAAGCAAACGAGAACGCTTGGAACGTGCTCAAGAACCTACTGTAATAAGTGAACCTTAAACAGCTGAAAGTATCTATGCAGACCCAGGAGGGCAGCAGAGGCCAGGTGCAAGAGTGTGGTTTTTTTGTTGTTGTTGTTTTTTTTTGCGGTGCCGGAGATTGAACCCAGGGGCGTTCTACCTACGCGCTAGGCCCCAGGCCCTATTTTTTATACTTTATTTTGAGACCGGGTCTCACGAAGTTGCGGAGGGCCTCGCTAAGGAGAGAGAGAGAGAGACAGGGAGAGAGAGAGAAAGAGAGAGAGAGAGAGAGAGAGAGAGAGAGAGAGAGACAGGGAGAGAGAGAGCAACAGAGCTGAGGCTGGCAGCGAACCCGGATCCTCCGGTCTCCGCCTCCCAAAGTACTGGGATTACAAGCGTGCGCCACCACGCCCGGCTGCAAGAGTGTTTTTATTGTTGTTTTATATATTTTTTCTTTCTTTTCACCTGTTTGTTCTGTATGTTTCTTTGTTTTTTGTTGCTGCTCTGTATTCTGTATTTGTAAGGTGTTTTTAAACCCCTTTTGAGAATTTTCTCCTCTTTCCTATCTCCTTCCTTTTTTTCTCTCTTGCAGTGCTGAGGATTGAGCCTAGGAAACTAGTGCATGCTGGGTAAGTGCCTTGGGCCACACTCCCAACCCCCAGCCTAGAAGCGCCTCCTCCCAGCAACCAGCAGGAGCCAGCCCCTCCCTGCACCTCCTCCCTAATCAGCCTCCTTAGCAAAGTAGCAGACAGAGACAGAGCAGGCAAGGGGGGGGGGGAGGCTTGAACAAGACCTTTTAAACAGTTTTCACATCTCTTCTAAGCAAGCCTCAAATCAAGAAGAAAACAAACAAACACACACACAAACAACAACAACAAAAAAAAACCGGCAAGGAAACATCCAAAGCCACAAGGGAAAGAAGCTTTTTTCCAACAAAGAAACTTTACTCACTCCTGATTAAGCAATTCTTTTTTTAATTATTTTTTTATTTATTACACTTATTGGTGCATTGTAGTTATACATTTTGACAAGTTTCAGGGTATCAGAAGCATGCATGCACACATTGCTCATTTAGCCCTCCCTCATATCCCACCCTTTTCCCTCCCCCTTCCCTCCTTTCCCTGCTCAGCATAGTGATTGATAAGTTTGTGTATATATATCATGTGCATTAGTGTATTTCCCTTTTCCCCCTCCCATCTCCCTCAGTTAGGTCGCCTTCTTTGCTCAACTAAAGCTTTCTCCTTCTTTGACTGGAGTACCTTCTAAGTCCCATTCTCCTTAGCTTCCACATATTAGGGAGAACATCCGACTTTTCACTCTTTGTGACTGACTAATCTCACTTAGCATAATGTTCTCCACTTCTCTCCATTTCCCTGCAAATGATGTAATTTTGTTCTTCTTTATGGCTGCGTAAAATTCCATTGTGTACATATCCCATACTCTTGTAATCCATTCATCTGTTGATGGACACCTTGGCTGGTTCCATAGTTTGGCAATTGTGAATTGTGCAGCTATAAACATAGATATGCATGCATTAGTCTGGTAGTTTGGTTTCAGTTCTTTTGGGTAGATGCCTAGAAGTGGTATTGCTGGGTCATATGGTAGGTTCATTCCCATTCTTCTGAGGATCCTCCACACTGTTTTCCAAAGTGGTTGCACTGATTTGCAATCCCACCAACAGTGTATTAGAGTTCCTACTTCTCCACATCCTCACCAGCAATTGTTTGTGTTTTTAATGATTGTCATTCTAATTGGGGTTAGGTGAAATCTCAGGGTAGTTTTGATTTGCATCTCTCTGATTACTAATGATGCTGAACATTTTTTCATACATTTATGGGCCATTTGTATTTCTTCTTGAAGTGTCTATTTAGCTCACTTGCCCGTTTTTTGATTGGATTATTTGGTTTTTTTTAGTGGCGATTTTTTTAAGTTCTCTGTATATTCTAGATATTAGTCCTCTATCAGAAGAGCTGGCAAAAATCTTTTCCCAGTTTGTTGGCTCTCTCTTGAGGTTCTTGATTGTTTCTTTTGCTGCACAAAAGCTCTTCAGTTTAATGCAATCCCATGTATTGATCCTCATTTTAATTTCCTGTACCTTTGGGGTCTTGTTGAGGAAGTCTTTACCTGTGCCTATGTCTTGAAGTATTGGACCTATGCCCTCTTCAAGTAGCTACAATGTCTCTGGTCTGATTTCTAGGTCTTTGGTCCATCTTGAATTGACTCTTGTACCAGGTGAGAAACGGGGGTTTATTTCTATTTTTCTGCATATGGTTAGCCAGTTTTGCCAGCACCATTTGTTGCAGTGGCTATCGTTTTTCCAGTGAATGTTTTTATCCCCTTTGTCAAAAATCAATTGGCTTAAAGTGTGTGGATTTGTTTCAGAGTCTTCTATTCTGCTCCATTGGTCTATGTGTCTGCTTTTGTGCCAATACCATGCTGTTTTTATTACAATGGCTTTGTAGTATAGTTTGAAGTCAGGTATTGTGATACCTCCTGCATGGGTCTAGTTACTGAGAACTACTTTGGCTATTCTGGGTTTTTTTGTTCCAAATGATTTTAAGGACAGATTTTTGTATGTCAGTGAAGAATGACTTTGGTAATGTAATGGGTATTGCATTGAATCTGTAGATCACTTTTGGAAGAATGGCCATTTTGATGATATTTATTCTTCCTACCCAACAGCATGGGAGATCTTTCCATCTTCTAAGATCTTCTTCAATTTCTTTTTTCAGTGTTTTATAGTTTTCCTTGTAGAGGTCTTTTACCTCCTTGGTTAGGTTTATTCCTAAGTATTTCATTGTTTTGGGGGATATCGTGAGTGGAAATGCCTTCTGGATTTCTTTTTCAGTGGATTTATGGTTGGCATACAGAGAAGCTTCTGATTTTTTAAGATTGATTTTGTATCCCGACACTTTGCTGAATTTGTTGATCAGTTCTATGAGCCTTTTAGTTGAGTTTGTTGGATCTTCTAAGTATAATATCATGTCATCTGCAAATAGAGATAGTTTCAGTTCCTCTTTTCCTATTTGTACTCCTTTTATTTCCTTCTCTTGCCTTATTGCTCTGGCTAGAGTCTTGAGTACTATATTGAAAAGGAGTGGTGACAGCGGACATCCTTGTCTTGTTTCTGTTTTTAAGAGGAACTCTCAAAGTTCTCCATTTCAGTATGATGTTGGCTGTGGGCATATTGTATATTGCCTTTATGATGTTGAGGTATGTTTCTTCTATTCCGATTCTCTGCAGAGTTCTTATCATGAATGGGTGTTGGATTTTGTCAAATGTGTTTTCAACATCTATTGAAATGATCATGTGATTTTTGTCTTTAGTTCTTTTTATGTGGTGAATTACATGGATTGTTTTTCGTATGTTGAACCAGCCTTGCATCCCTGGGATGAACCCGACTTGGTCATGATGTATGATTTTCATGATGTGGTTTTGCTAGTATTTGGGGGTTTTTTTTTGGTTTTTTTTTTTTGTGGTACTGGGGATTGAACCCGGGGGTGTTCTATCTCCAAGCTACACCCCCGGCCCTATTTTTTATACTTTATTTTGAAACCAGGTCTCGCGAAGTTGCAGAGGGCCTCACTAAGTAGCTGAGGCTGGCTGCGAACCCAGATCCTCCGGTCTCAGCCTCCCAAGTACTGGGATTACAAGTGAGCACCACCATGCCCGGCCTAGTATTTTGTTTAGAAGTTTTACGTCTAAGTTCATGAATGATATAGGTCTGTAGCTTTCTTTTCTTGAGCTTTCTTTATTTCGTTTTGGTATTAATGTGATGTTGGCTTCATAGAATGTATTTGGGAGAGTCCTGTTTCTTTCTATTTCATGGAATAGATTGAGGAGTATTGGAATTAGCTCTTCTATAAAGGTTTTATTTTTTATTTATTTATTTATTTTTCTTGCGGTACCAGGAATTGAACCCAGGGGCATTTTACCTCTGAGCTACACCCCCGGCCCTATTTTTTATACTTTATTTTGAAACTGGGTCTCACAAAGTTGCGGAGGGCCTCACTACGTAGCTGAGGCTGGCCGTGAACCCGGATCCTCCGGTCTCCTCCTCCCAAGTACTGGGATTAGAAGCATGGTGCACCACCACACCCGGCCCTATAAAGGTTTTATAAAATTCACCTGGGAAACCATTTGGACCTGGGCTTTTCTTTGATGGTAGGGTCTTTATTTGTGTTACAATCTCTTTAATTGCTATTGGTTGATTTAAATTTTCTATATCTTCTTGATTCAACTTAGGAAGGTTGTACATGTCTAGAAATTTGTCAATTTCTTCTAGGTTTTCCATTTTGTTGGAGTATAGTTTTTCAAAGTAGTTTCTGATAATCCTCTGGACTTCCATGCTGTCAGTGGTAATATCACCTTTTTCATCTCTTATTTTAGTAATTTGGGTTGATTCTCTCTTTCTTTTGGTTAGATTGGCTAGTGGTTTATCTATCTTGTTTATTTTTTCAAGGAACCAGCTTTTGGTATTGTTGAGTTTTTATATTGCTTTTTATTCTCCACTTCATTGATTTCTGCTCTGATTTTAATAATTTCCTGTCTTCTACTGGCCTTGGGGTTAGACTGTTCCTGTTTTTCAAGGTCTTTGAGGTGTGTCATTAGGTTATTTATTTGGTGATTTTCTGTTCTTCTTATATGGGCACTGAGTGCTATGAATTTTCCTGCTAATACTGCCTTCAGGGTGTCCCAGAGATTTTGATATGCTATGTCTCTGTTTTCATTTGTTTCTAGGAATTTCTTAATTTCTCCTCTTATTTCTTCTCTGACCCATTCCTCATTCAGCAGTGTGGTGTTCAGTTTCCATGTGTTTATGAGGTTTTTCTGGGTCTTCTTATAGTTAATTTCTAGTTTCATTTCATTATGGTCTGAAAAGATGCAGGGGATTATGTCACATTTTTTGAACTTGCTAGTACTCACTTTGTGGCCTAGGATATGGTCTATTTTAGAGAAGGTTCCATGAGCAGCTGAAAAAAATGTGAATTCGGCTGTAGTTGGGTGGAATATTCTGTATGTGTCTAGTAGGTCCATTTGGTTTATGGTGTTCCTTAGGTCTGAGGCATCGTTACTGACCTATTGTCTTAAAGATCGATCTAGTGGTGTGAGAGGAGTGTTGAAGTCTCCCAATATTATTTTATTGGGATCTGTGTGTGATTTAATGTCATGAAGAATTTCTTTTATGAAAGTGGCTGTACCCTATGTTTGGGGCATAAATGTTGACTATTGTTATATCCTCTTGCTGGATTTTTCATTTTACCAGTAAGAAATGACCTTCTTTGTCTCTTCTGATAAGTTTAGGTTTGAAGTCTAATTTGTCTGATGTCATAATTGCTACTCCTGCTTGTTTTTGAGTTCTGTTAGTGTGGATTACCTTGCTCCATCCCTTCACTTTTAGTTTGTGAGTATCTTTATTTGTAAGGTGTGTTTCTTACAGGCAGCATATAGATGGATTGTGATTTTTAATCCATTTTGCCACCTTATGTCTTTTGATTGGGGAGTTGAGGCCATTTATATTCAGCGTGATTATTGAGTTTGATTATTGATGGGTTTTTATTCCTAACATTTTGAGATTTAATTTCTGTTTGAAGTAGTGTTTGTTCTTTGCCTAGTTGTTTGTTTGATGGAAATCACTGTTTCTCTGTTTCTGGCATTTCCTTATTATTTCTTCCTTGTGATTAACCTGTTTGAGTATTTTCTCTTGTGCTGGTTTGGAAGACATAAAGTCTTTCAGCTTCTGTTTGTCATGTTTTTATTTCCCCGTCAAATTTGATAGATATCTTTGCTGGGTAGGTAAATCTTGGCTGGAATTTGTTTTCTTCCAGAGTTTGGAATATGTGGCTCCAGGCCCTCCTGGCTTTCATGACTTGGTTTGGAAGGTTGGGAGTGATTTTTATTGGTTTGCCTCTGACTGTTACTTGGTCTTTTACTCTCGCTGCCTGTAAGATTCTCTCCTTGGCCTCTACATTGGTCAATATGATTATTATGTGGCGTGGTGAGCCACTTCTCTCGTCTTGTCTATTAAGGGTTTTATATGTTTCCTATACTTGTGTGTCGACTTCTCTTTCTATGTTTGGAAATTTTTCTAATATGACTTCTCTGAATAGATTATTGATTCCTTTGGTTTCAGCTTCTATTCCCTCCTCTATGCCTATTATTCTTAGGTTTGCTCTTTTAAGACTGGCTGAGATCTCTTCGATGTCCAATTCATGATGTTGAATTTTTAATTTATATACTATGCGTTCATTTTTGGAGAGGTCATCTTCTAAGAGTGAGATTCTGTTTTCCATGTGGTCTAGTCTATTGTTGATGGTCTGTATTGATGCCTTCATTTCAATTATTGCATCTTCACTTCCTTCAGAGCTTCTTTTTGATTCCTGTTCAGGGTGTCAGATTCTTTGTTTATTTGATCCTTCATTACTTTCAGGCTCTCTCTGAATTCTTTTTGGAAATCCTGTATCATTTCTACCATTAAAGTTCTGATTTGTCCTTCTGGCAATCTTTGCACTTCTGTGTTGGCGGATTGTTTTGGGATTGTGGGGGCTCATTGTTTCTTTGCTATTCTTCCTTCTCATAATTTCAGGTTTCTGATGTTTATACCTTTGTTGCTTTTGGTAGCTTTCTCTCTCTCACTCTGTAGTTTTCCTATGTTTAATCTCTCCCTTTATAGTTTCTTATTCTGGAGGTAGATAGTTGCTACTAGGTGAGCCTTAAAGGTGAATAGCCTTTACTGAATGGTTGTTCTCACTTGCTCAGTATAATGTCAATTTGCAGACCCGATTCTTGGTCTCCTTTAGTGATTGGGACCCTTGCCTGGTGCCTTTCACTACTTGTGCAGGCTACCAGTGCCGCTATTGCCCCTCTCACTGCAAGCGTGGGTCTCCGCATTCTCCATTTGGGCTGTCCCTATGTCTTTTTCTGTCTATACCTTTGGCAGGTGTCACCAGCAGGGGGCCCCGGGCTTGTGTCTCTCTTTGCCTACAGAAGCGGCAGATGTCGCTTTGACCCGATTCTGTGCAAACACGGAATTCCACATTTTCCACAGAGAGGTCTGGTTTGGTACAGTTTTGCCCAGGTCCTATGGTGATCCCCGGGGACTCTATAAGGGCGCTGCAACCCACAGGCTGCAAGTCTGTCCCACCCAAATGTCACTAGGGACTGTCTGCTTATCCATGTGTCTACCATGTCCTACAGCAGACGCCACTCCCACCTCCGCCAGGGCAATCTGCACAGTCTCAGACCCTGAGAGTCCCTGTGGCCGCACTGGGTGTTCTCCCCCTGGGGGTGGCTCATTGATTTACAGTCTCACTGAGCATTGCTCTTAATCTCTGGGGGAGGGGTGGGCTCAGCTGCATCCACAGGTTCTGGTCTGGCCTCCGGGTACTGGGGACTCTGCTAAGCATGGATCCAACTGCCACTTGCTTTTGTCACTGACACTCTGTAGTTCCTAGTTTTAGAAAAGATCCCTAGCTTCTTTGTTGGTGGCCTGCAGAAGCCACAATGCTGGTAGCCGCTGGTGTGGTCTGACCAAGATGGTGCTGCTGCCCCCGATTAAGCAATTCTTAAGATTACTTTTTATTTTATTATCTTTTTTATCCTTTTCTCTTCCTCTTCTCTCGTATGTATACATGTGAGAGATTATCTGTGTTCAGTTTTGTCTGTAGGACTCCTAGCAAACCTGTCTGCCAGTGCCTTGTATTAAATCCATTTTGTATCACTATACCTAAATATGCTACATTGGCTGCTAGAATTCTCCTTTATTTCTACTCTCTAATCATTAAGATATATTACCTAACTACACTCAAACTGTTATACTACTTGATTCTACTCTCTACGTTACTCTATTCTTACATTCCTTACTTTAGCTCTCTCCTCCTCACTCACCCTTCACCATTTAATACAGTACAATTTGCCCTTGTATATACCAGCTGACTCTGCTAAACTCCTACTGCTGAGATTGGACCAGATAGGTGAAACAACAGGAAGGACTACCAGACACTAAGGACAAACTAAATACAGCTGACAGAACCACACAACACCTTGCACATTGAAGTTTAAAAACTCACAGGGCACAAATTGGTCTGCATACACCTCAGAGTCTACTCCCTATTATGGAGGTGACAGACAGGTCCCTAGACTTTTTTTTTTTTGTGGTACCAGGGATTGAAACCAGAGGCGTTCTACCTCTGCGCTACACCCTCGGCCCTATTTTTTTATACTTTATTTTGAAACCGGGTCTCATGAAGTTGCAGAGGGTCTCACTAGGTAGAGAGAGAGAGAGAGAGAGAGACAGGGAGAGAGAGAGAAAGAGAGAGAGCTGAGGCTGGCCACGAACCTGGATCCTCCAGTCTCCGCCTCCCAAAGTACTGGGATTACAAGCGTGCGCCACCACGTCCGTCTGGTCCCTAGACTTTAACACCTGGAACGCATCAACATTACCATAGCAGTGGGCAGACAGAGACCTGGAGTAACTGCAACCCAGTACTGACCATCTACAGGCAGTACAACACTGGGGTTATACAGGACACAGACCTCAAAGTTGGAATTAAAGGGTTATACTCAACAGAAAGCAGTGAATACCCATATAGTAGAGGTTATTCACTTTAAAGCATACCTCAAAGTAAATATCTACCACCAGAATAAGAAACTATAAAGGGAGAGAAATTAGATACAGGAAACTCACAGAGTGGGAGAGAGCCACCAAAAGAAACAAAGATAAAGACTTAAGAAATGTGAAATCATGAGAAAGAAGAATAGCAAGGAAAAAATGAGTCCCCAGAATCCCACAACAATAGAACCTACCAACACAGAGTTGCTAAGAATGCCAGAAGGACAATTCAGAAGTTTAATGGTAGAAATGATACAGGATTTCCAACAAGAGTTCAGAGAGAGCCTGAAAGGAATGAAAGATCATATCAACAAAGAATTTGATACCCTGAACAGAAATCAAAAAGAAGCTCTGAAGGAAGTGAAGGATGCGATAAGTGAAGACATCAACATCAATACAAACCATCAACAGTAGACTAGACCACATGGAAAACAGAATCTCACTCTTAGAAGATGACCACTCCAAATATGAATGCATAGTATATAATTTAGAAAAAACAATCTGTCTGCATGAATTGGACATTGTAGAAATCTGGGCCAACTTTAAAAAAGCAAACCTAAGAATAATAGGCATAGAAGAGGGGATAGAAGCTGAAACCAAAGGAATCAAAAATCTTTTCAGAGAAGTCATATGAGAAAATTTTCCAAATTTAGAAAATGAGGTTGACACATAGGTACAGGAAATGTATACAATGCCCATCAGACAAGATCAGAGAAGAGGCTCACCACCCCACATAATAATCAAAATGACTAATGTAGAGGCCAAAGAGAAAATCTTAAATGCAACAAGAGCAAGAGACCAAGTGACATTCAGAGACAAACCAATAAGAATCACTACAAACTTCTCAAACCAAGTCATGAAAGCCAGGAGAGCCTGGTGTGACATATTCCAAACTCTGAAAGAAAACAACTTCCTGTCATGACTACTCTATCCAGCAAAGATATCTTTCTAATCTGACGGGGAAATAAAAATCTTCCATGACAAACAGAAGCTGAAAGAATTTATGTCTTTCAAAGCAGCACTAGAGAAAATACTCAAAGATATAAATTACAAAGAAGAAATAAAAAATAAACACCAGAACCAGATAAACAATGATTTCTATCAAAGAAGCTAAGCAAAGAAGAATAAAGACTACCTCAAACAGAAGTTACAACTCAAAATGTTGGGAATTAAAAAATTCATCTCTCGAGCCGGGCGTAGTGGCACACGCATGTAATCCCAGTACTTTGGGGGGCGGAGACCAGAGGATCCGGGTTCACGGCCAGCCTCAGCTCTCTCTCTCCCTGTCTCTCTGTCTCTTTCTCTCTCTACTTAGTGAGCCCCTCCGCAACTTCGTGAGACCCGGTTTCAAAAATAAAGTATAAAAAATAGGGATGGGGGCGTAGCGCGGAGGTAGAACACCCCTGCGTTCAATCCCTGGTACTGCAAAAAAAAAAATTCATCTCTCAATAATCATGCTGACTATCAATGGCCTCAGCTCCCCAATAAAAAGACATAAAGTGGCAAAATGGATTTAAAATCATAATCCATCTATATGCTGTCTGTAAGTAAAACACTTTACAAGTAAAGATACTCACAAACTACAGGTGAAGGGTTGGAGCAAGGTAATCCATGCTAATGGAACTAGAAGACAAGCAGGGGTGGCAACTCCCATATATGACAAAATAGAATTCAAGCCTAAACTTATCAGAAGAGAGAAGGAAGGTCATTTTTTACTGGTAAAAGGAACAATCCACCAAGAGGATATAATGATGGTCAACATTTATGCCCCAAACATAGGTGCAATCACTTTCAGAAAAAAAACTCTTGTGACATTAAGTCTCACATAGATCCCAATACAATAATATTGGGAGACTTCAACACTCCTCTCACACCACTAGATCAATTTTCTAGACAAAAGGCTTTGTTTAAAGATGCCTCAGAGCTGGGCGTGCTGGCGCTCATAATCCCAGTACTTGGGAGGCTGAGACAGGAGGATCCGGGTTTGTGGCCAGCTTCAGCTACTTAGTGAGGCCCTCTGCAACTTAGTGAGACCCTGTTTCAAAACAAAAGACTAAAAATAGGGTTGGGGATGTAGCTCGGAGGTAGAATGCCCCTGGGTTCAATCCCCAGTACTGCAAAAAATAAATAAAATGAATAAAGATGCCTCAGACCTAAGAAACACCATAAACCAAATGGACCTATTAGACACATATATAATATTCCACCCAACTACATCTGAATTCACATTCTTTTTAGCTACTCACAGAACCTTCTCCAAAATAGACCATATCCTGGTCCACAAAGCAAGCACTGGCAAATTCAAAACATGTGGCATAGCCTCCTACACCTTTTCAGACTATAATGGAATGATACTAGTAATAAACTATAAAAAGACCCAGAGAAACCTCATAAACACATGGAGATTGACCACCACACTGCTGAATGAGGAATGGGTCATAGAAGAAATTAGGGGAGAAATTAAGAAATTCCTAGAAACAAACGAAAATTAAGACACACATATCAAAATCTCTGGGACACTTTGAAGTCAGTGTTAAGAGGACTGTGTACTCACATAAGAAGAACAGAAAATCATCGAAAAAAACCAACCTAATGACATACCTCAAAGCCCTTGAAAAACAGGAACAGTCTAATCCCAAAGCCAGTAGAAGACAGGAAATCATTAAAAGTAGAGCAGAAATCAATAAAGTAGAGAACAACAACAAAAATACACATTCTATGAAGCCAACATCACATTAATACCAAAACCAAATAAAGACAGCTCAAGAAAACTATAGGCCAATATCATTAATGAACTTAGATGCAAAACTTCTAAACAAAATGCTTGCAAAGCACATTCAGAACCATATCAAGAAAATCATACACCATGACCAAGTTGGGTTCATCCCAGGGATGCAAGGCTGGTTCAACATACGAAAAACAACCCATGCAATTCACCACATAAACAGAACTAAAGGCAAAAATCACACGATCATTTCAATAGATGGTGAAAAAGCATTTGACAAAAACCAACACCCATTCATGCTAAAAACATTGTAGACAATTGGAATAGAAGGAACATACCTCAGCATCATAAAAGCAGTATACCATAGGCCCACAACCAACATCATATTGAATGGGAACAAACTAGGAGAGCTCCTCTTAGAAACAGGAACAAGACAAGGATGTCCACTATCACCACTCCTTTTCAATATAGTATTAGAGACTCTAGCCAGAGCAATAAGGCAAAAGAAGGAAATAAAAGGAGTACAAATAGGAAAAGAAGAATTGAAACTATCTCTATTTGCAGATGACATGATATTATACTTAGAAGACCCAACAAACAACCAAAAGGCTTATAGAACTAATCAACAAATTCAGCAAAGTGTCTGGATACAAAATCAGTCTTAAAAAATCAGAAGCTTTTCTGTATGCCAACCATAAATCCAATGAAAAACCCAGAAAACATTTCCACTCATGATATACCCAAAACAGTAAAATACTTAGGAATAAACCTAACCAAGGAGGTAAAAGACCTCTACAAGGAAAAGCATAAAACACTGAAGAAAGAAATTGGAAACCGGGCATGGTAGCTCACGCTTGTAATCCCAGTACTTGGGAGGCTGAGACCGGAGGATCTGGATTCGCGGCTAGCCTCAGCTACTTAGTGAGGCCTTCTGCAACTTAGTGAGACCCTGTTTCCAAATAAAGAATAAAAAATAGGGCTGGAGGTATAGCTCAGAGGTAGAATGCCCCTGGGTTCAATCTCCAGTACCAAAAAAAAAAAAATTGAAGAAGATCCTAGAAGATGGAGGGACCTCTTATGCTCTTGTATAGTCTGAATAAATATCGAAATGGCCATTCTTTCAAAAGTGGTCTACAGATTCAATGCAATACCCATTAAAATACCAAGATCAATCTTCACAGATATAGAAAAATCAGTCCTTAAATTCATTTAGAACAACAAAAAACTCAGAATAGCCAAAATAGTTCTCAGTAACAAGAACCATTCAGGAGACATCACAATACCTGACTTCAAACTATACTAAAGAGCCATAGTAATGAAACCAGAATGGCATTGGCACAAAAGCAGACACATAGACCAATGGAGCAGAATAGAAGACTCAGAAACAAATCCACACACTTACAGCCAATTGATTTTTGACAAAGGGGCCAAAAACATACACTGGAAAAAAGCCCCTTCAACAAATGGTATTGGCAAAACTTGTTATCCATGCAGAAAAATGGAAATAAACCCCCCTTTATCACCCTGCACAAGATTCAATTCAAGATGGATCAAAGTCCTGGAAATCAGACCAGAGACCTTGCAGCTACTTGAAGAGGGCATAGGACTAACACTCCAACACATAGGCCCGGGTAAAAACTTCCTCAACAAGACCCCAAAGACACAAGAAATTAAAATGAGGATCAATACAAGGGATTGCATTAAACTGATGAGCTTCTGCACAGCAAAGGTAACTATCAAGAACCTCACGAGAGAGCTGACAGAATGGGAGAAGATTTTTGCCAGCTACTTCTCTAATAGAGGACTAATATCTAGAGTATACAGAAAACGCAAGAAACTCACTGCCAAAAAAACAAATAACACACCAAAAAAAATGGGCAAGTGAACTAAATAGGTACTTCACAAAAGAAGAAATACAAATGGCCAATAAATGTATGAAAAAATGTTCAACATCATTAGCAACCAGAGAGATGTAAATCAAAACTACCCTGAGATTTCACGGAACCACAATTAGAATGGCAATCATTAAAAACACAAACAACAACAAATGCTGGCGAGGATGTGGAGAAGTAGGAATTCTGATACATTGTTTGTCGGATTGCAAAGTAGTGCAACCACTTTGGAAAACAGTGTGGAGGATCCTCAGAAGAATGGGAATGAACCTACCATATGACCCAGCAATACCACTTCTAGGTACCTACCCAAAAGAATGGAAACCAAACTAGCAGACTAACGCATACGCATCTATGTTTATAGCTGCACAATTCACAATTGCCAAACTATGGAACCAGCCAAGATGTCCATCAACAGATGAATGGATTACAAAACTATGGGGTATGTACACAATGGAATTTTACTGACATAAAGAACAACAAAATTATATCATTTGCAGGGAAATGGATGGAACTGGAGAACATTATGCTATGTGAGATTAGTCAGTCACAAAAAGTGAAAAGTCTGATGTTCTCCCTAATATGTGGAAGCTAGGGAGAAAATGGGACATAAGAGGGACTACAGACAGAGGAGGAGACGAGTGAACCTTCGATGAGTGAAGAAGGCCACCTAAGGGAGATGGGAGGGGGGAAGAGGGAAACACCTCAATGGTATGATGTACATACACAAACTTATCAAAGTCAATCACTGTGCTGAGCATGGGAAGGAGGGGGGATATGGAGCGGGAACTGAGGGGGTTCAGTGAGTGCTGTGTGCATGTATGCCTCTACCACCCTGATATCATATCATCATATCATATCATCAAGATGTATGATTATAGTACACTAATAAAAAAAATGAAAAGATAGGATTATAAAAACCACCCTGTGAAGAGCTATTTCAAGGGAATGGGTTACTATTGCTAGATCTCTGTTAACTGTTCCTTTGTGTTCTATTATGGGGGACATGAAGAGGTCTTAAAGGTGTCTACACAGCAGGAACTAACTAAGCAAGTTGTTTCTTTTTAACTTTGCAAAGTGCCACGTACCTAGAAGAAAGCTGTACTGAGATGAAAATTGTATCAAAACTGAGTAGGGAAGCTGGGTGTCATGGTGCATGCCTGTCATCCTGGTGACTCAGGAGACAGGCAGGAGGATCCCAAGTTTGAGGCCAGTCTGCGAAACTTAGCAAGACCCTGTTTCAAAATAAGAAAATAAAAGCCAGGTGTGGTGGCGCATGCTTGTAATCCCAGTATTTGGGAGGCTGAGACAGGAGGATCGCAGATTTGTGGCCAGCCTCAGCTACTTAGTGAGGCCCTCCACAACTTATTCAGCCTGTTTCCAAAAAAAGAATAAAAAAATAGGGCTGGAAGTGTAGTTCAGAGGTAGAATGCCCCTGGGTTCAATCCCCAGTGCCTTAAAAAATTTTTTTTTTTATTTTTGACCTGTTAGTCTAAGACCCACAACAGCAAGCATCAAGTGTATCCGCATCACTTTGTCTTTACTCTCCAACACATGGGATAAAATGTTCATGCAACGACATCTATCCAACCAATTCATGATTTCCTGATTATAAGTCAATTGAAAAATGAAATATCTCTCTTAAGGCTGGAACTTTGCCTCTCTTCTTGCTCTAGCCTTGCCAACAAACCACAGAGACTCACTACTACTTTCTAAAATGTCCTCCTGCGGGACATGATGGTGCATGCCTGTAATCCCAGTACTTGGGAGGCTGAGGCAGGAAGATTGCAGGTTCGAGGACAGCCTCAGCAAGTAGTGAGATTCTCATCAACCTAGCGAGACCCTGTTTCCAAATAAGAAATAAAATCAGGCTGGGGGGTGTAGCTCGAAGGTAGAATGCCTCTGGGTTCAATCCCCAGTACCAAAATAAAATAATAAAATAAAATAAAATAAAATAAAATAAAATAAAATAAAAAAATAATAAATAAAATAAAATAAAATATAAAATAAATAAAATAAAATAAAATGTCCTCCTTCCTAGAATATGCACATTTTGAGTTGTAAAAATTAATAATAAAATTCAATATTTAATATTTGTGAATAAATCCTAGCATACACAATAAAAATTGTTATACAAGATACTGACTAGTGGGCGGGTATACAGAGGGAAATACCAAATGATGGGTGCATGTATATTTGTATCACTTTGAATCTCACTATGATATATTAATTACATTGCACCAATAAAAGTCTAAAAAATACTGACTAGTGAAAACAAAGGATTTTATAGGGCTGTTTTCTTAGCACACTGATTTCCTTATGATTGCATTCAAATTAGAGAAATATGTGCTGGGCGTGGTGGCGCACGCTTGTAATCCCAGTACTTTGGGAGGCGGAGACCGGAGGATCCGGGTTCGAGGTCAGCCTCAGCTCTCTCTCTCTCTCTCTCTCTCTCTACTTAGTGAGGGCCTCCGCAACTTCGTGAGACCTGGTTTCAAAATAAAGTATAAAAAAATAGGGCTGGGGGTGTAGCGCGGAGGTAGAATGTCCCTGGGTTCAATCCCCGGTACCGCAAAACAACAACAACAACAACAAAAAACAAATTAGAGAAATATATTGGCAGAGATTTCTCTAAAACAGTTCTTTGCAAAGGAAATAGGTATGTAAATATTTTGAACTAAGGGCAAGCCAAGTTGCACGTATTATCACGTTGCAGATTTTGCATTCTGATGAGAATTAGAGAAACCAAATGATGCATTATTTCCCTCAGGCTGATTCTTCCTTGGTCAAGTTCTCTGGGATCACACAGATACCTGATAAAAGAATTATGAGCCATGTACCCAAATCCCATTTGATCCAGCTAAGCTCCTATTCAGGGGCTCTTTTTAGCTGTATGGTGGTTATGTGAGTCCCTGTTCTAATGACGTTCTAAGGGAAGCAAGTACTTTTATTAGTGAAGATCCATTTATAAGTTAGTGTTTTATATAAAGTATTTCTCCCCAATTGACATTAGTAAAGTCTATTACATGTAAACCTATTTGTCATTTGCTTGCCAACCAGTGAAGCCAACAATACAATGCAAACATATGAACTTTTTTTGTGTGTGTGGTACCGGGGATTGAACCTAGGGGCATTCTACCTCCGAGCTACACTCCCAGCCCTATTTTTTATTCTTTACTTTGAAACAGGGCCTCACTAAGTAGCTGAGGCTGGCTGCAAACCCGGATCCTCTGGTCTCAGCCTCCCAAGTACTGGGATTACAAGCGTGTGCCACCATGACCGGCCTCAATGCAAACATATGAAATGGAAATTTAAGTTGTAGGATTTTATGAAGTCAATGAAAGTGATGGATGAGAACTGCTCAAATCATTACAAAAGTTATCAGATGAAGATCTGGAGGAGTTGAATCAATTGGTATTTGAAAAAAATCATATGGATGCCATGATATGACGCTGCAGGACAAAATTATCTAGATAATTTTTTGCCTTCGAGAAAAAGTTAAAGCCCTGGAATATTTTTGCAAAAATTACCAACTCTAGTTGGGCGTGATGGCGCACACCTGTAATCACAGTAGTTGGGAGGCTGAGACAGGAGGATCGCAGGTTCCAGGACAGTCTCAGCAGTGTACTGAGGCCCTGTTTCAAAACAAAAAATAAAATCGGGCTGGGGGTGTAGCTCGGAGGTTCGAATCCAGCCTCAGCAACTTAACGAGGCCCCCGGCAACTGAGCAAGACCCTGTTTCCAAATAAAAATATAGGGCTGGGGGTGTAGCTCAGAGGTAGAATGCCCCTGGGTTTAATCCCCAGGTAACTGACCCCCCCAAAAAAGATTCAGAGGTGGGGCTTTCAGGAAAAGACTGATGCTCTATCGTTATCATTCCAGTACTAGTGGTAAGTAGGCAGGTGGGGTGTGGCCAGAGGAAGTAGTCACTGGGGACATGACCTCGGGGACTGTATCTGTTTCTAGCACCTTCCTCTCTGCTTCCTGGCTGCTCTCAGCAGCTTTCCTCTGTGTCATCAGGTATTTTGGTCACAGTGATGAGAAGTGAACACAAAGCCTAAGGAATTCACCTGTTCCAAATGATTGTGCTTTTTGTTTTCAGTTGTTTTTTATAATTTCTCAGTATCAGGTCGGCAAGACAGGTATGTACTTTTTCTTTTTTTTTTTTTGTTTGGTACTGGGGATTGGAGCCAGAGGCATTCTACCTCGAGCTACACCCCAATCCTATTTTTTATTTTGAAACAGGGTCTTGCTAGGTTGATGAGTCTCACTACTTGTTAAGGCTGTCCTCGAACCTGCAATCCTATCTCAGCCTCTCAAATACTGGATTACAGGTGTGTGCCACCACACTTGGCTTGACAAGTATATCTTGATACCCATATGTGTATGTAATGAATGTAGGTAATGAAAATGCCAAAGCTAGCTATAATTATACCTAAATTAAGACTGAATAGGCTTAAATAAGTTCTTGTGATTCTCTTGTAAGTATAAGGTTTAGTGCTTGAATTTTATTTTTGCGGTACCGGGGATTGAACTCAGGGGCATTCTACCTCCGAGCTACACCCCCGGCCCTATTTTAATTCTTTATTTTGAAACAGGGTCTCATGAAGTTGCGGAGGGCCTCACTAAGTAGCTGAGGCTGGCCGCGAACCTGGATCCTCTGGTCTCAGCCTCCCAAGTACTGGGATTACAAGCATGTGCCACCACGCCGGGCAAGTGCCTGCATTTTATGACGCTTTGGCCACTTGAAAACTTTATCCCCTTGTACTTGATATTTCAGTTAAGTGGAGTGTTGCTGTGGATGTACTCATAAATCCGTGTGGTAGTAAGGGTACGTATTTCGGGCTTTTTCCCACATGATAAAGTTGCATTTTTTTTTTGCTGGGTGGCCATGTGACCAGTTCTGTCCATTAAGTTGAGTACAAATGACACGGTTTCCTAAGTCAAACATTTAGTCATCATGAGACACTCCAAAGCCCTTTTGCCTTGGAATAACTAGTGCTATCCCGGAGATGTTCCACCAGCTTGAACCCTGATAGGCATTGAAATTTGAGAACTAAACCTTGAAAGACCCAAAATCTGCCGGGCGTGGTGGCGCATGCTTGTAATCCCAGTACTTCGGGAGGCGGAAATCGGAGGATCCGGGTTCGCGGCCAGCCTCAGCTCTCTCTCTCTCCCTTTACTTAGTGAGGCCTTTCGCAACTTCGTGAGACCCGGTTTCAAACTAAAGTATAAACAATAGGGCCGGGGGTGTAGTGCGGAGGTAGAATGCCCCTGGGTTCAATCCCTGGTACCACCAAAAAAAAAAAAAAAGACCCAAAATCTTAAGTTACTTGAATGTCAGGGTTATTTGTTCCTGAAGTATAACAATTTATTCTGAATTTCAAAACTTTTCCTGTAAAAATAGAAAAGGGCTTAGGTGAGAAAATATACAAATAAAGGTTTATACAGTCTTTAGGGATAACATTGTCTTCAAAGAAAAAGAATGATTTCAATAGGCAAGAGTTCACGAACAACCATTGTAACAATTGGTTACATAAAAATGGCAAATATAGCCAGGCATGGTAGCTCACGTCTTGTAATCCCAGAATTTGGGAGGCTAAGACAGGAGGATCCAAGATTCAAGGCAAGTCTCGGCAACTAAGCAAGACCATTTCAAAATAAAAAAGTAAAATAGGGCTGGATGTGTAGCTCAGAGGTACAACACCCCTAGGTTCACTCCCCTAGTACCAAAAAAGGGCATATATTTATGTAAACTATAGTTTAGTGGGCAGGTTCAAATACAAGTTTGAATTCAAATACAAGTTTGAATTCCTGACCGCTACACATTATCAGGTAAGTCATCTAACTGGAGGCTCAAATCCCTTATCTACAAAATTGGGACTAATACAGAACCTCATGTACTGAAATCAAATTATGAAAATTACTTGACAATAGGATTCTTAAGGGTAGCTAACCTAATAGCTATACATTAACTGGTTATAGTCTATTTGTACATACCTATCAAGCTACAGAACTGTCAGTTCTTCTATTCATCTTACTGCATATAACTGGCTTTATTCATTGAAGGTAAATATAACTTTCTCTTACATTTCTCCCAAGATGCTTAGGGTGGTGTTCCAGTCAGCATTCTCACAGCCATAATCTAAAAGTTTTCGCCACTTGAAAGTTAAACTTAAAAGATTTATTTTCTTAGTTTTGGGTTGAGTCTGTGTGAGGGCCAGGGACTGGGGATCTCAGGGCACGGTGGCAGGAGGTGGAGAGCACATGGGCGGTGCTCCTCATATCATGGAAGCCAGAAGTAACAGAGTGATGGGGTAAGAGAAACTATACAATCCCCAAGGCTGCACCCCCAAGGACCATCTCCTCCAGCCACACCCCACCACCCTAGATTACCACCCAGATAAATCCATTACAATTGATTTATCCACTGCTAGGATTACAACCCTAACTCGATTACATCAGCTCCAAACATTAATAAATGAGCTCTTTAGGGTCATTTTATATCTAACTATAACAGGTGGTTACCCCAAAGGTAATGTAGAAACATTGTGACACACTTTTCAACCAGTCTTTAATTTCAACTCATGTGTAAGGAGGCACATACATACACACAAACATTAATTCAAAGAATCAAGAATGTGGAGTATAAACATGTATGGCAGACACTACTTCATGTATTTTTTAAAAACTTACTTTAAGAGTTTGTTTACATGAAAAAAAATCACTTATATTTCCACTTCCATTTGAAGTATTCTCTTCAAATTACATTTCCTAGAACTCAAAAGGAAAGCATTCTTAATTATGGTAAGGGGTGGGGTACTTACTGGTGACCAGAATGTGGTGACACCATCTTTTTTTGTCTGCAATACTCTAATGCCTGGCAAACAGTAGCTATTTGTCAGATGAACACAACACTTCAAAAATAGATTCCCAGAGACTGAGATTCTGCAGCCTCATAGGGAAACCGCAGTATCATTCTGAGGGGGAATGTGACCAGATGTCATCACATGCCTGGGTAGGCTGTGTTAAGGTCCAGGAAAAGGAGAACACTGTGCTAAGGGGGCACTAAGAGAAGGATCAAGTGAAGGTTACAGTGCACTGCAAAACGAGCAATGGCATCTGCTCCAGGGGTTTCCCTTCCACAAGGAGATTGAATTTTCTCATTATCACTTGGTAATCACATTACTTATAGTCAACATTATGGTTCCTAGGCAACTAGTCACTTTTTTTGTGGTACTGGGGATTGAACCCAGGAGCATTCTACCTCTGAGCTACACCCCCAGCCCGATTTTATTTTTTGTTTTAAAATAGGGTCTAGCTAAGTTGCAATCCTCCTGTCTCAGCCTCCCAAGTACATGGATTATAGGCATGTGTCACCACATGCAGCTAACTAGTACCTATTTAAGTATCATCCCACTGAATGTATCCAAACCCAAGGAACCAAACTGTAGAACATCTGGTAACTTTTTGCATTCAAGACTTTAAACCCTTATTATAGACACAGAATCTTGTAGGATGTATTACAGGTATTCCTATAACTAGCCATATTTACAAGATACAAAATATTTGGATACTGTACAGATAAGGTTTATAAAGTGATTTTTAGCACCATACATACAATCCAACACTGCAAATTTGACTTTTCAAATGAGATTTTTCAATTATCAAGGTGGTACCTTTTTGCTCCTGACAAACACAAATGTTGTTTTATGGGCTGTATGGTAATGGCATTTAATTTGGCAACCAATTATACAAAACTATATTCTCAAAAGTAGGCTGTATTTTCTTAAAAGGCAGCACAAGAACAGCTCAGGTTAAATAACTTGCCCCAATCACAAATGATCTAAGATTTAAAGAACCAGGGACCTCTAGTCCTGTTCTTCCTTTGCCATAGCTAAATTTTAGGAATAGAATATATTAAGTGCTAGACTGGCACAAAGAGATGGAAGTTAACTCTTTAAAACACAAGATGGATTACCACTGCTTATGCAGATTGAGTTGTTTACAACTATTAAAAGAAAGACATCTGTTCCTTTAGATTAACATGAACTGTGCAAATATTTCAGAATACAAAAAAACCTTAACATTTAGTTAAGCCCTCATGTGTCAAACGCTTATGCTCAATTTCAAAATCTGCAATGGTATGTAATTAATTTGCAAATAAGAAAACAGGCTTTAAAATTAACTTGTTCAGAACCACAAATAATTAGAACTGAGCTTTAAAAACCAAGGCCTTCCTCCACTATAGTTTCTCTTCAGTACAATTAATTGATTCAAAACTATCTAGACCTTTCAAAAAAAGAAAGATGGTAATGAAAAGTGTTTAAACAGTACTCATCACCCTAACAAACTGTAAAGCTTATTAAAATGCTGACTTCATTTACTCCATTTGTAAAAAACAAGGACACATTTTACATCAAATGGCATTAAGTGAAGTGTAATTTATCATTTCCTAAAGTTAACTTTAAGCAAAACAATCTCAATGATGATAAATGCATTTCATTATTTATTTAGATGTTTAAGCTCTCGCACTAAGTTTTACAAGCTGGTGAACACTGACAAATTATTTCTCCCACAAAACTATAACCACACATTCCCAGACAGTATAAATATATGGTTGAACTAACATTAATACACATCACCATTTTATCAATTACATAATAAAACAAATTATCAAGTATCCAAATATTAAGTTACACAGCTGAAAAGGCATATAAAATATTAGATGTCTGCTTAAATCACTAGCAGAAACCCACTTCTTTTTTTTGCAAGAGAGGTTGGGAAAAGAAGGAAAAAAAATCACACTTCAAACAAAAATAAGTTGGTAAACAACTGATAAGTATGGAAAAAATTACAAGAATTTCAGAAATTTTGATTAAGAATTGTTTTAGCTACAATAACAAAGCATCTCTACCTTTTAAAAAAATATTTACTAAATTAAAGAGCATATTCTACATGTTCTGCACAAGACAAAGGCAACATTTTACTAAAAATATTTAATAGCCCCCTCCCATTCTTTTTTCAGGCCCTCCCTGTTAAGTTGCACCTCAGAGTGCAAACATTAAATTAACTGTAAGGCTTTTTTTCTCTGAAAACATTAAAGACATGTGCTTCTGTTATAATGTAGATTTTCAAAATGGATGTTTCCCATTACAGCACAAAATAAGACTTATAGAAGGACATTAAATAATCACAAGACTTGGTAAAATAAAAAAAAAAAACCAACGGTTAGGCAAACCTGATGTACACTGGTATAAATGTGGGAGATGTAAACATAAAAGCGAGCAGGCAAATAACCATATAGGCCCTACCATGTCTGAAATGACTGAAGGAATAAATCACATAAGGTCTAGAGTGTTCTTAGTTCCTGGAATTTTGGTTCTTGTATAATACTAAAAATATACAAGTATTGTGCTGGGTATTTTGGCACCTAATCTCTCTAAATTTCTTATATATACTAAGATTCTGGCATGGAAATAGATTTAAAGATATAACTCAATACCGCATGATTTCAGGAAAGGTCAATTGGTACAAATGATAAGCACATTTTAAATGCTGAATCTTTTGCTAAGTGTCCAAATTGGTTGATCGTAACCCAAACTTGGATGCTGAAATTCTGTCAAGCTTGTGGCCTGATAAAACTGCTTCCCAATACTCCTACGGAAGCTTCATTAGACTTATTCACAAGCCAACATGTTGGCTAATTTTGTACGACAAATTAAGATAAGTCCCGTCTCAAGTTCCACTTCCAAGGCAACAGCATCAGGCAGCCCAGTTTTATTGAACGCAACAGTTGTTTCTATGACCATTGGAGTCCTTGAAGCGCAGCCGCATTTTAGGACGATATTTCTCCAAATACATAAGTTGCTTGCTGTTAAAAGCTCCACGCCGCTTTCTGAAAACAAAAGACAAAACTAATTTATGTTGACAAAAGCCAGAAAGAGGTTGCCTCTGGTGAAAAGGAAAATGACTACAAAGGACACAAATGAGCGTCTGGAGCACTCAAAATCCTATCCATTGCTTTGGATGGTTGTTTTATCTTATCTGACTGTTGTCAACTGATCTCTTTTTTACTTTTTGGTACCAGGGATTGAACCCAGGGGCATTCTACCTCTGAGCTACACCCCCAGCTCTATTTTTTATTCTTCAGACGGCCTCACTAACTAGCTGAGGCTGGCCGCGAACCCAGATCCTCTGGTCTCAGCCTCCCAAGTATTGGGATTACAAGCGTGGGCCACCATGCCCGGCTTCAACTGATCTCTTTTGAGGCCTGTGTATTTATTATATCTGAAGTTATACCTCAATAAAATGACATTAACAAGCAACATATTCAATCAATTTAAAGCAAAATAATAACCTAAAGAATCTTGCTGGATTAGAATCTCTGTGATGTGAGCATCTGCATGGAATGCAAACAAGGGGGTAAAATTTTATTTCTTGCCTGTAATACTATTTTAAAAATGAATAGGCAGATGGGCAATTTGTAGTATACTTAAAAGTCGCCACCATTCAACAGGAAAATGAAGAGAATCCATTACTTACTGTCTTATGAACTGTACTGCATCTTCATATTTCATTCCACCTTCAATTAATGCGAGGGCAACAAGCACCGGAGCTCTAGAAAGGTTAAGAATTTTGATAAATCATTGTTTGAAAACCAAATCCTACAAAACCCATTATTCCAAATATCCCCATATATTTAAGTAATACATGTAGCCAAATGCTGACCTTATGTTAAAAAAATTAGATATGTATAAAGTATCAGTATATATAAATAGTATATATACTGTGCACACACCACCACACCGAAGTAGTAGAGATAAAAGCCAGGGCCTTGTACAAGCTAGGCAAGTGCTCTACCACTGAACTACATCCCCAGCCTTTTTATATTTTGAGACAGATTTTCACTAAATTACCAGGCTGGTTACAAACTTGCAATCTTCCTGCTTTAGCCTCCCGGTAGCTGGGATTACAAGAGTCCCATACCACTCAGCAAGTATCAATATTTTACTATCAACCAAGATTTGTATCTGGAACCAAAATAAGGGATTCTCTTACCTCCCAAGGCCTGCAACACAGTGAACAGCAATACAACAACCAGGCTCTTCACGAAATTTAATCTTCACAAGACTTAACCAGTCGTCAACAATCTGGTTGGATGGTGGCGCACCATCATCAAAAGGCCAATCCTAAATCAAAAGATATTTTAATATTCTAGATCTTTAATAACTTCAATCTCACATTTTATTAAGCCCCATCATCAATGAAATGTGATCAAAGGTTCAATCTTTATAAAGACTTCATTACCCCCAACTGTTATTTAGCTTTCACTATCTTTTTATTTGGAAATTAAAGATACTGTATTATAATTTTGTCACAACTTTAAAAAAATTAAGATTCTTGAAGTCTATGGTTTATTTGAATAAACTCTGTAGCACAGTATGATAAGCACAGAACTACTAAATACTTACGAGAACATGGATGCCTTCTTTCTCCACAAGAGTAGTGTCGTAAGTTGCTTCACATACTCTTACTATTGTGGTAACTCCATACTTCTTAAGTTCCTGGGTAAAATACACATTAGGAAAACTTAATGAGGCCTTCATAACTACATCATTATTGTTCCTCATTTGCCATTTTGATAGTTTCTGATCAGTTGGCATGCCAATTAATAGAAAAATGGGAAGAATGGTAGAACCTTCGATGTATGATTAACATGGAAGCAAATCTTGTTTTATATACTAAAAATGTACAAAAGGGAAAGTGACTGTAAAATACCACACCTTTTTAATAAGTTAGAAAAGTTAACAACAAAATCCTGTGGCCCTTCATATACTGAAGTTTATAGTCATGGTAACATTGAATAGATTGAGATTAACTAAAGAGGGTCAGGAGTAAAAAGGACAAAGGTAAATATGACAAAAGAAATAATTTATAACTAATCAATCAAGTAACCTGACCTGACTCAATTATGCTGCCTCCTTAAATTTTCTCTCATTTGAAGTAGAGCATAATTTAAAGTCTTAAAAGTATATTTGAAGACGAAATCCTGAGTTTTTTTTTGGAATACCAGGGAAGTGGCATGTTACCTCCAAGCTATACCCGTAGTCCATTTTATTTTTGAAACAGGGTCTCACTAAGTTGCTGAGGCTGGCCTCGAACCTGTGATCCTCCTCTCTCAGCTTCCCAATTACTGGGATTATAGGTGTGCACCACCACACTTGGCTGAGAATACAGTTAAAAATAACCACAAATGTGCTATCAAAACCATCAGCTTTAAAATACATTATTACTAATTATAACTCAACACTCAAAGATTTAAGTACCATTAAAAGTATTACCCTATGGTCTTACAGGCCTATTTGCTACTTCTGAACACCTGTATATATTTATGAAATAAAATGTGTCCAAATAAATTATTCAGCATTGTGTTCCTTCCCTCCTAAGTAAAAAGAGGTAGGTAGGTAGAGACAGTGCTGGCTACCTATCTGCCACCAGGAAATAGCCGAATTAGTAGCAGAAAACTGGATTCTAAGCACCAAATTGGGCTGAAGATATAAACTAACTTTGGTTTTTGACACTAGGATAAGCAGATAAATGAAAAAAAAAAATCCACAAATGACAGCCTTTCCCCTGTAAATTCCTTATAATTCACGGGGCTATACTGTATAGTATTGTCCACAGGTTAAAAACAAAACAAAACAAAACAAATTTTCCCCCCAGTACGGGAGATTGAACCCAGGGGCATGCTACCACTAAGCTACACCACCAGCTCCCTCTTAATTTTTTTTTTTGATGGTACAGGGGATTGAACCCAGGGGCATCCTACCTCCAAGCCATACCCCCCAGCCCTATTTTTTATTCTTTATTTTGAAGCAGGGTCTCGCTAAGTTTCTGAGAGCCTCACTGAGTTGCTAAGGCTGGCTTCAAACCTACCATCCTCCTGTTTCAGTCTCTCAAAGTATTGGGATTACAGGTGTGCCCCACCATGCCCTGCTTAATTTTTTTTTGAGACAGGATTTCACTAAGTTGCCCAGGCTGGCCTAGATACTTGTGATCCTCCTGCCTCAATCTCCCGAGTCACTGGGATTACCAGGCATGGGCCACAGTTCCCAACATGTTCACATGTAAATTTAAACTACAAGGCACGAAGAACTAGCTCTTCACTTGTAACTCCTCATCAAATACATGACCTTTTCATGTCTAAAATAAATGACCTTTGACCTAATGAATACACTTATATTGCATTTCTGGGAACTGGAACTGTAGGTATGTCACCTCCTACCTTCTAAAATAGCATTTATTTTGGTAGGTAGATGCCCCACAATTAAACTGCAATCAGTATAAGACATTAAAAAGCATCAAATCTTACCTCTATAAATTTGTTTAAGGTTGCATTGGTTGGATTGTGTGTAATAAGGAATCTCATGTTCTTGTATGTGACTTCCACAGGAGCAGGGCGGTTCATTCGAGCCATTGTTAATTTAAAAAACACTCAATAGGGTATGAAAGAATTTAAAAAATTGAATACAGAAATGATGCAAAGTAACTGAAGTCTACTTCAATATACTCCACTTGAAATTCTCAGTGCTTTGAGTATGAAGTTGGGAGTAATGGGAAATGAAATGAACCTCCTAACAAGAAGCAGCAATTCTTCGATCCAGTAATACTGAGGCAAGAGAAAGGAAGTGCACTGAGGTTTACCCCATCCAGGTCAGAACTCGCATAAAATGCTCTGTGGATTTCAATTCAACCCTTCTGTGTCCAGGTTAACCACTTCTATGGGGGCTTCTTGGTGGAGTAGTAATGAATCTCTACAGTTCACTTGTCTGCATAGAGGTCGTGCTGTGCCTGGCAGTAATCTCCACTGCCCTTCAGAAACTCCATAAATGTGTGACCAAGAACACCACAGAACTGCTGTTTAAAAGAAAAAGAGAGAAAGAGAGAAAAAGTTATTTTCCAATTCAAAAGGAACACGCTATGCTTTTACAGTATTTAAGTGTACTAGTATCTTTTCAAATTAGAGCCCCAAACATTTTTCAACTTTTAGTTAAAATCAATTTAAGGAGCCGATTGCAGAGTAAATAAGCATAAAACAAGCAGTCACAAATCCAATGAAGTAAAAATTACAAAAACTCTTCAAAGAAAGTTACTGTTATACAGCAATTCCTTTAGATTCCCCTATTGATCACCCCTCTTTTTAATGGTTGATAATTTTATATTGCTATAAAGTATACATTCAACTTCCTTTAATGACTTGACCAACTAACAACACATTATTACACATTACAGCAACATAAAGCTTCCAACTTTGAGGCTATTAATAGTCCCCGCATGATTTACTTAACATTCAGGCGACTTCATTCTTTTTTGCTTTTATATTTAATGTTTATTAAGTCACTTTGACAGGGGTGGCAAGGATATGGCAACTGCACAGGTCTTTCTACAAATATAACTAACACTTCATTTATTTCTCAATGATCACCCTTTAAATTTTAATTTTTAAAAGTTAAATTTTCAAGTGACATCACATTTTCATTTTTTTTTTTTGTGGTACTGGGGATTGAACCCAGAGGCTTTCTACCTTCGAGCTATACCCCCAGCCCAATTTTATTTCTTATTTGGAAACAAGGTCTCACTACTTGCTGAGGCTGTCCTTGAAGCTGTGATCCTCCTGTTTCAGCCTCCCAAGTACTGGGATTACAGGCGTGCGCCACCATGCCCGGCCTTCCTTTTTTATTTTCTATCATCTCTTTCAAGTTTCAAAATATACGGAAGTTAAAGCTTTAAAAATTAGAGATAATTTTATTTGGAATAAAACTGGCTCTCATAAAATGAGTCTCTGGAAGTTAATTGTGAAGTATCATAAGGATATAAGATCATAAACTTAGAAAAGAACTTCCATTTATAACTAGAAAATATCCATATTTTAATATGCTTTTATATTTGAAAATAAAAATTTCACTTTATCTGGCCTAAATCTAAAATCCAATTGAGAGAAGAAAAAGGGATATTGATGGTTAGGTGGTAGAAATTACCTCAAACTTTTCCTACAGACAAAAAGCCAGGCAACTACTATCACCAATAAAAAAATGTCACTTTCCTCAAATTCCCCTGTAAGAACTACATCAGTTTTATGCCAATACAGGATATTTTCAGAATATGTGCATAAATGGCATCCATGTTAATGTTCATGTACTTTCAGTTTATCCGTGTACTCAGAAGTAAAGGGATTAAGGAAAATATTAGTAAATTAACAAGAAGAGTACTGACAGCCATTGCCCCAAACACAATACTATTCTCAAGGGCGAATTATCAAAAAATAACACCTTTTAACAGAAATAACATCTTTTAACAAAATGGTTCTATTAGGCTTCAAATTACATTGAAAGTATTTGCTACCATTTTACAGCTTTAAATAGAGCCCGTGCCAGCTAGTTTCTAGACCAACTTTGCTAAATTTCAAAGAATTCATATGGTACTCTATCAGATCAGAGACAAGATAAAGTTCAGTCTATTCTTCTAGTAAAACAAAGTAACTAGCATTAGGAATCATTTATTAGTAAGTTTCAAAAGGAAGGTAACTTTTATTATTCCAAGTCTGCTCAAATGGGCCTTCAGATTATTTCACGTGCTTGCCCCTGGGTTAAAAAAAAAAAGGGTGTCTACCACTAAAGGCATCACTACTAGAGTGAGCAGAGACTGCAGCAACCTGAAATAATTTCACTAAACTTTTGTCTCGAATACTTTTCCAGCCTGCGTGGTGGTGCACGCCTGTAATCCCAGTACTTGGGAGGCTGAGACAGGAGGATCACAGGTTCGAGATCAGCCTCAGCAATTTAGTGAGACCCAGTTTCAAAATAAAACATAAAATAGGGCTGGGGGTATGGCTCAGAGGTAGAACGCCCCTGGGTTCAATCCCCGGTACCACAAACACACATAAATACTTTTCCGATAATACACAACGGATTAAAGAAGACATGTAAAGCTTTTAAGCAGTTTCATCTGGAAATGGGGAGGGGGATAAAGAATCTATTTCCTGGACCGGTAATTTTTACTGAGTGGAGCCACCCAGTGGCTACTGGGGAGGGGGGGCACACTTCTATTAAAGGAGTGGTGACCCATGACATCTTTCTGTTTGGCCCAAGACCTCCCCAGCCCCAATTTCCTGCTCACAGTACAAAACTATCCATGATAACCGGCAGTTCAGAAATATGGAAGAATTTTCCCCCTTCCACATTTCATTTGCAATCACAATAGTGATATGTGTGCGTGTGCGCGCACACACATGAAAGGGGAGAAGACCAATTTTGTGTAGAGCTTAAGTCAATTTGTCAGACTGCACAATCAAACTAAATCTGTAGAACCAACCGCTTTGCCAAATAACTAATCGAGAATCTGTTCCGCACATACTTGGGTTTCAGGTACCGCACCAAATAAAGCACGTGTAAAATGCTGCTCACTTTTTGGGAAGGATCTACCTTTCTGAGTTTCAACCGGTACCAAACAAAAGTATGAGGGCACACTGCCTCGGAATCCAGTACTCGGGCCGACCGACGGTTCCAACTACACTGTGAATTGCAACCTCCTGCTCTTGGAATGGCAGAGGGTTCCACGGACAGAACATCCACCTCGGAACGCTGGCTACGGCTGGCTGCTGTCGTCACGGCCAACAGGCGGCAACGCCACACGCAGCCCGAGCTCGGTCTCCGGAACAGCGCGCAGGCGGCTCCGGGCCTTCAAGGGCCGGGCTCCGCGCCCCGCCACAGCGCCGGGCCATGCCCAGCCCGCCCGGCCATTCCTGCAGCCCGCCGCCCCGGGCGCGGGCAGGACGCGGCTTGTCCCAGGCGCGGCGGCTCGCGGTGCCCCGATGGCGGCCGGCGCACGCGGGGCCCTGTCCGCGCCGCAATCACGGGTTCGCGCCGCGCCTTCCGCCGGGCGCCGAGGCCATCTTGTCTGCGGCGCCGGTGCCCGCTCGGGGCACGCGGAGGCCGCCCGGCCGGGGCCGAGACCGTTAGCAGCCGCCG